>MJUU01009840.1:156813-189396 GCA_002080025.1 Modiolus philippinarum
CCTTACATCTTCATCTGTTATTAAACGGTACTAATGAGTCCCTGATGGTGATGGAAATTATATCTAAATGTTGGTAGGATATTGTGAAAGAAATTGATATTTACCAACATCTTGATGACAACCTACATCTTCATCAGGGTTTGTAAGTTACTGATACGTCCCTGGTGATCATGGAAGTAATATCTAAATCTTGGAAGAATATTGTGAAAGAAATTGATATTTACCAATATCTTGATGACAACCTACAGCTTTATCAGTGTATATAAGTTACTGATAAGTCCCTAATGATGATGAAAGGTATATCTAAATGTTGGTAGGATCGTATGACAGAAATTGATATTTACCAACATCTTGATGACACTTTTATCTTAATCTGGGTTTATCAGTTACTGATAAGGCCCTGGTGATCATCGAAGATATATCTAAATGTTGGTAGGATCTTGTGAAAGAAATTGATATTTACCAACATCTTGATGACATCTTACATCTTCATCTGAGATTAAACGGTACTGATGAGTCCCTGATGGTGATGGAAGTTATCTCTAAATGTTGGTAGGATCTTGTGAAGGAAATTGATATTCACCAACATCTTGTTGACAACCTACATCTTCCTCAGGGTTTGTAAGTTACTGATAAGCCCTGATGATGATTGAAGTTATATCTAAATGTTGGTAGGATCTTGTGAAGGAAATGGTCATTTACCAACATCTTGATGACAACCTACATTTTCATCAGGGTCTATATGTTAATGATGAGTCCCTGATTATGATTGAAGTTATATCTAAATGTTGGTAGAATCTTGTGACAGAAATTGATATTTACCAACATCTTGTTGACAACCTACATCTTCATCAGGGTATATAAGTTACTGATAAGTCCCTGGTTCTCATCGAAGATATATCTAAATGTTGGTAGGATCTTGTGCAAGAAATTGATATTTACCAACATCTTGATGACACCTCACATCTTCATCTGGGATTAAACGGTACTGATGAGTCCCTGATGATGATGGAAGTTATATCTAAATGTTGGTAGGATCTTGTGAAGGAAATGATATTTACTAACATCTTGTTGACAACCTATATCTTCATCAGGTTTTGTAAGTTACTGATAAGTCCCTGGTGATGATGGAAGTAATATCTAAATGTTGGCAGGATATTGTGAAAGAAATTGATATTTACCAACATCTTGATGACAACCTACATCTTCATCAGGGTTTGTAAGTTACTGATATGTCCCTGATGATGATGGAAGTAATATCTAAATGTTGGTAGAATATTGCGAAAGAAATTGATATTTACCAATATCTTGATGACAACCTACATCTTCATCAGGGTATACTGATAAGTGCCTGATGATGATGGATATTATATCTAAATGTTGGTAAGATCTTGTGACAGAAATTGATATTTACAAACATTTTAACGACAACTTACATCTTCATCAGGGTATATGAGTTACTGATACGTCCTTGATGATAATGGAAGTAATATCTTAATATTGGTAAGATATTGTGAAAGAAATTGATATTTACCAACATCTTGATGACAACCTACAGCTTCATCAGTGTATATAAGTTACTGATATGTCCCTGGTGATGATGAAAGTTATATCTAAACGTTGGTAGGATCGTATGACAGAAATTGATATTTACCAACATCTTGATGACACCTTACATCTTCATCAGGGTTTATAAGTTACTGATAAGTGCTGGTGATCATCGAAGATATATCTAAATGTTGGTAGGATCTTGTGAAAGAAATTGATATTTACCAACATCTTGATGACACCTTACATCTTCATCTGGGATTAAACGGTACTGATCAGGCCCTGATGATGATGGAAGTTATATCTAAATGTTGGTAGGATCTTATGAAGGCAATTGATATATTGATAGTTAATGTTGGTCTTGTCTCATTATGTTGATATGTTGACACAACTGTAGAGATACTAATGCAGCAGCCTTTGATAATCACTTATAAGTTTGAATTGGTAGATAGGATGATAAAAAATACAAAATTATCAAGAGCCCAAATTCAAATAGGAAAAATACAATTAATGTGAAATTAGTAGAAAAAAATATTCAATTGACTGATCAAAGATAAGCATTTATATGAACTCATTACCTTGAGCTGATTCGAGACTCTTGTGAGATTACATTTGCACAGCTATGTCTGATTTAAAAAAGAATGCATACCTTTCTTTGGTACAACCTTTGTTCTGCTGCTAGCTGTATGAAAATACTCAAAATCACAATCTTTCCCATAAGCAGTTTAACTGCGGAATGAAGGAATAGATACAATTTCATTTCTTTCATATTAATGAATTGGGGTATACTAGTAATTTATTCGTCAATACGGAAATTATTTTATAGGTTTTGACAATTTCCTGGCACTTGAAAAATCTAAAACATTTTAATCAATGACATTGCAACAATTCAACGCTGAAATTTTCAAAAGACTAATTTCCATTTTTATTGGTCGAGTTTCACATAGATTTTTCGCATTCAATTTTCTTTAAATAATTGGGAATCTCAACACAAAATAGCCCGTCCAGAATGTTTATTTTTGTCACTGTCATAACGTGAACATTACTATTGACTTCAATTAGTGATAAACCACCATCTGTTCCGCCGTGCTTATGCAGGAAATATGAACCAGAGATTAAAGAATGAAATCTTAGTTCATTTAAACAATGAAAGAATATGGAGTAAATGCACACGTGCTAAAGTCTCTAAAAACATTGTAAACCAAAGCAATAACACAACACTTTAATTGTTGTGCGTTATCTTGAAGAACGGGGTTAAAAGATGAGACGCAGAAGTAATATTTTAAAACCATATAAGCAGTTGAATGTAAAGGTATGATCTCTCTGTCTGTCCTGGACTAGTCATCATGGGTTAAGTCTCGTTCTCGTTTGAAACATCCAAGTTAATAGATTGTACTAGGAAGATACATTTCAAGAAAATATATGACGCTTCCAATAAAAGATTTCGTGTTTTGTCCGAAGACGTTTTCGAATTGCAATTTTCGAGCATTCCCTGATGATGATGGAAGCTGTATCTGGATGTTGATAGGATCTTGTGACAGAAATTGATATTAACCAACAGTTTGATGGCAACCTACAACTTCATCAGGGTATATAAGTTACTGATAAGTCCCTGATGGTGATGGAAGTTATATGATCTTGTGAACGAAATTGATATTACCGACATCTTGATGACAACCTACATCTTCATCAGGGTATATAAATTACTGAGAAGTCCCTGGTGATGATGGAAGTTATATCTAATGGTTGGTAGGATCGTATGACAGAAATTGATATTTACCAACATCTTGATGACAACCTACATCTTCATCAGGGTATATAAATTACTGATAAGTCCCTGATGATGATGGAAGTTATATCTAAATGTTAGTAGGATCTTATGAAAAGAATTAATATTTACCATCATCTTGATGACAACCTACATCTTCATCGGGGTTTTTAAGTTACTGATAAGTCCCTGATGATGATGGAAGTTATATCTAAATGTTGGTAGGATCTTGTGAAAGAAATTGATATTTACCAACATTTTGATGACACCTTAAAACTTCATCAGGGTTTATAAGGTACTGAAAAGTCCCTGATGGTGATGGAAGTTATATCTAAATGTTGGTAGGATCTTGTGAANCATCTTGATGACAACCTGCATCTTCATAAGGGTATATAAGTTACAGATAAGTCCCTGGCGATGATGGCATTTATATCTAAATGTTGGTAGGATCTTGTGAAAGAAATTGATATTGACCAACATCTTGATGACAACTTGCATCTTCATCAGGGTATATAAGTTACAGATAAGTTCCTGGCGATGATGGAATTTATATCTTAATGTTGGTAGGATATTGTGAAAGAAATTGATATTTACCAACATCTTGATGACACCTGGCATCTTCACCTGGGTTTAAAAGGTACTGATGAGTCCCTGATGATGACTGAAGTTATATCTGAATGTTGTAGGATCTTGTGAAAGAAATTGATATTTACCAACATTTTGATGACACCTTAAAACTTCATCAGGGTTTACAAGGTACTGAAAAGTCCCTGATGGTGATGGAAGTTATATCTAAATGTTGGTAGGATCTTGTGAAAGAAATTGATATTGACCAACATCTTGATGACAACCTGCATCTTCATAAGGGTATATAAGTTACAGATAAGTCCCTTGCGATGATGGCATTTATATCTAAATGTTGGTAGGATCTTGTGAAAGAAATTGATATTGACCAACATCTTGATGACAACCTGCATCTTCATCAGGGTATATAAGTTACAGATAAGTTCCTGGCGATGATGGAATTTATATCTTAATGTTGGTAGGATATTGTGAAAGAAATTGATATTTACCAACATCTTGATGACACCTGGCATCTTCATCTGGGTTTAAAAGGTACTGATGAGTCCCTGATGGTGATGGAAGCTATATCTAAATGTTGGTAGGATATTGCGAAATAAATTGATATTTACCAACATCTTGATGACACCTTACATCTTCATCAGGGTATATAAGTTACTGATAAGTCCCTGATGATGACTGAAGTTATATCTAGATGTTGGTAGGATCTTGTCTCATTATGTTGATATGTTGACACAAGTGTAGAGATACTGACGAAACAACCTTTGATAATCACTTATAAGCTTGAATTGGTAGATAGGGGTAATAAAAACAAGACCAATTACACGTCTGGACCTGCGTCACCGTCACTCATGTTCAACTTAGAAAGTGTTTTTTTTTTTTTTTTTTTTTTTTTTTTTTTCAATCTAACAGAATATCATGTTTAGGTTTACCGATTCAAACAAGTATTCATTTACCTTATTACCAAAAATTCTTCAAATGCAAGTTGTAATTGAGATTATAGTAAGTTCAACCCTATTACCATCTTCGCTAGCCAAGGGTAAAGATCCGCTCCTCTCATCTTCACCCTTGGCAGATCAAGCTGGATTTCTGTAGTCTCAAATCCACGTCTTTGATTGGTTGCAGTTAATCTTCATTGCAGCCAGTTAATAAACTTCAATTCAGATTTTGAATATATATCAAAACAATAAACTTAAAATATGGCGTTTAATGATTCTTCTATTTTGCAAAATTTCCATGATTTAATTATCTTTCTTTACTTTTGAAGGATTATTTCCTTGAAGTCAAATATATTGTGAATTGTTGTATTATTAGATGCAATAAATAATCATTTATTATTACAATAAATCATACTGAAACTCTTTCTTCAAAGGGAGATAATTTCAAACTGATGTTTCACAAATTGTGGCTCAATCCGCCGAGGGTGAAGAGGAGAGAAGCTGATTGCAACCCTTGGCTAGCGAAGATGCCCTATTACTGTAATAGACAAAAAAAAGGAAAGAAACAAAACTAATTGTACAAAGTTGAACAAAGCATAAAATGAAAATAGTCCATATCACTTCAGCAAAGGTGAAATTCAAATAAACACATACTTTGAATCTTTATGAGAAAACGTATGAAAGCAATGCAAAAATTCAAGAACAGCTGCCCATGGTCAATGCGTTCAACACTCTGCAACATCTCTGGACAAAAATTGAGTACCATGATATAATATGATAGAATAAAGTACAAGTTCAATAATAGATAAATTTGACATTTTTTTAAATCAAACTGGCCTAAAGGGGAGGTTCACATCACCAATGTGTTCAAACAACAGTAAAAACTTCCAAAGGTATTTAGTCAGAAATGTTAATCTTTCAGATTACACAAACCAGGCACTGTAATGTTAAAATATGCTGAAAAATAACTAAGTTCAACAATGCATAAATTCGACATTTTTCTTTCAAATCTGCCCACAAAGGGAGGTGCACATCTTCAATGTGTCAAGAACAACTGTGTAAAGTTTCAAAAGCACCAGATATAAGGAGTCAGAGTTTCAGATTACACAAACTCAGTACTGTAATGTTAAAATTTAATGAATTTAATGAAAAAATGACTAAGTTCAACAATGCATAAGTTCAACAATTTTTATCCAAATCTCACCAAAAGGGGAGGTGCACATCTTCAATGTGTTCAAAACAACTGTGCAAAGTTTCAAAAGCATCAGATATAAGGTGTCTGAGTTTCAGATTACACGAACTCGGTACTGTAATGTTAAACTTTGATGAAAAAATGACTAAGTTCAACAATGGATAAATTCGACAATTTTTATCCAAATCTCACTAAAAGAGGAGGTGCACATTTTCAATATGTTCAGAACAACTGTGCAAAGTTTCAAAAGCATCAGGTATAAGGTGTCAGAAGTTCAGATTACACAAACTCAGTACCCTAATGTTAAAATTAAATGAAAAAATGACTAAGTTCAACAATGGATAAATTCGACAATTTTTTTCCAAATCTCACCAAAAGGAGAGGTGCACATCTTCAATGTGTTCAAAACAACTGTGCAAAGTTTCAAAAGCATCAGGTATAAGGTGTCAGAGTTTCAGATTACACAAACTCAGTACCGTAATGTTAAAATTTGATGAAAAAATGACTAAGTTCAACAATGGATAAATTCCACAATTTTTTTCCAAATCTCAACAAAAGGGAAGGTGCACATCTTCCATGTGTCCAAAACAAGTGTGCAAAATTTCAAAAGTATCGGGTTAAAGGTGTCGGAGTTACAGATTACACAAACTTGGTACCCCAAAGCGTGACGGACGGAGGGACGGACAGACGGACGGACGGAGTCGAGCGGCTCCTAGACCTGCGGTCACCGTTGGTGACGCAGGTAAAAATACAGAATTATCAAGAGCCCAAATTCAAATGGGAAAAATACAATTTTGGTGCAAAAGTACCGGAAAATGTGAAATTAGTAGAAAAAATATTCGATTGACTGATCAAAGATAAGCATTTATATGAACTCATTACCTTGAGCTGATTGTCGAGACTGTTGTGAGATTACATTTGCACAGCTATATATGATTAAAAAAAAGAATGCATACCTTTCTTTGGTACAACCATTGTTCTGCTGCTAGCTGTATGAAAATACTCAAAATCACAATCTTTTTCATAAGCAGTTATACTGCGGAATGAAGGAATAAATACAATTTCATTTCTTTTATGATAATGAATTGGGGTTTACTAGTAATTTATTCGTCAACACGGAAATTATTGTATAGGTTATGACAATATCCTGGCACTTAAAAAATCTAAAACATTTTAATCAATGACATTGAAACAATTATACTCTCAAAGATTCAAAAGACTAAGTTCCATCCTAATTGGTTGAGTTTCACATAGATTTTTCGCATTGGATTTTCTTCAAATAATTGGGAATCTCAACACAAAATAGCCCGTCCAGAATGTTTATTTTCTTCACTGTCATAACGTGAACATTACTATTGACTTCAATTAGTCATAAAAGAACTTCTGTTCCGTCGTGCTTATCCAGGAAATATGAACCAGAGATTAAAGAATAAAATCTTAGTTCATTTCAACAATGAAAGAATATGGAGTAAATGCACACGTGCCAAAGTCTCTAAAAACATTGTAAACCAAAGCAATAAAATAACACTTTAATTGTTGTGCGTTATCTTGAAGAACGGGGTTAAAAGATGAGAAGCAGAAGTAATATTTTAAAACCATATAAGCAGTTGAATGTAAAAGTTATGATTTCTCTGTCTGTCCTGGACTAGTCATCATGGCTTAAGTCTCCTTCTGTTCTCGTTTGAAACATCCAAGTTCATAGATTGTACTAGGAAGTAACATTTATTTAAGAAAATATATGACGTTTAAAATAAAAGATTTCGTGTTTTCTCCGAAGACGTTTTGGAATTGCAATTTTCGAGTATTCCCTGATGATGATGGAAGCTGTATCTAGAAACTGATGTTAACCAACATCTTGATGACAACCTACATCTACAACAGGAGTAATAAATTACTGATAGGTCCTTGATGGTGATGGGAGTTACATGATCTTGTGAAAAGAATTGATGTTTACCAACATCATGATGACAACCTACATCTTCATCAGGGTTTATAAGTTACTGATAAGTCCCTGGTGATGATGGAACTTATATCTAAATGTTGGTAGGATCTTGTGACAGAAAATTGATATTTACCAACATCTTGGTCACAACCTCCATCTTCATCAAGGTATATGAATTACTGATAAGCCCCTGATGATGATGGAAGTTATATCTAAATGTTGGTAGAATCTTGTGACAGAAATTAATATTTACCAACATTTTGATGACAACCTACATCTTCATCAGGGTTTATAAGTTACTGAAAAGTCCCTGATGATGATGGCAGTTATATCTAAATATTGGTAGGATCTTGTTACAGAAATTGATATTTACCAACATCTTGATGACAACCTACATTTTCATCAGGGTTTATAAATTACTGATAAGTCCCTGATGATGATGGAAGTTATATTTAAATGTTGGTAGGATCTTGTGAAAGAAATTGGTATTTACCAACATCTTGATGACAACCTACATCTTCATCAGGGTTTATAAGTTACTGAAAAGTCCCTGATGATGATGGAAGTTATATCTAAATGTTCGAAGGATCTTGTGAAAGAAATTGATATTTACCAACATCTTGATGACAACCTACATCTTCATCAGGGTTAATAAGTTACTGATAAGTCCCGCACGATGGAAATTGGTAGGATCTTGTGGAAGAAATTGTATTTACCAACATTAACCTACATTTTCATCAGGGCTTATAAATTACTGATAAGTCCATGATGACGATGGAAGTTATATCTAAATGTTGGTAGGATTTTGTGACAAATTGATATTTACCAACATCTTGATGACAACCTACATTTTCATCAGGGTTTATAAATTACTGATAATTCTCTGATGACAATGGATGTTATATCTGTTGCCAGGATCTTTTAAAGAAATTGATATTTACCAACATCTTGATGACACCCTACATCTTCATTAGGGTATATGAAATACAGATAAGTCCCTGGTGATGATGGATGTCATCTAAATGTTGGTGGGATCTTGTGAAAGAAATTGATATTTACCATCATCTTGATGACAACCTACATCTTCATCAGGGTTTATAAGTTACTGATAAGTCCCTGATGATGATGGAAGTTATATCTAAATGTTGATAGGATCTTGTGAAAGAAACTGATATTTACCAACATCTTGATGACAACCCCCATCTCCATCAGGGTATATAAGTTACTGATAAGTCCCTGATGATGACAGAAGTTATATCAAAATGTTGGTAGGATCTTGTGAAATTGATATTTTCCACCATCATGAAGACTACCTACATCTTCATCAGGGTTAAAAAATTACCGATAAGTCCCTGATGATGACGGAAGTTATATCTAAATGATGGTAGGATCTTGTCAAAGAAATTGATATTTACCAACATCTTGACGAAAACCTACATCTACGTCAGGGTATATAAGTTACTGATAAGTCCCTGATGGTGATAGAAGTTATATGATCTTGTGAAAGAAATTGGTATTCACGGGCACCAATCTCACAACTCATAACATTTTGTTGTGATGATAATATCCTGTTCTGAGTGATGTTATCGAGGTCACCGCTTCGAAATGCAAGTACCAACATTTATTATCATATTACCCGTAAAGTATTTTTGTTTTTAAAAATCGGAGAATGTAGTTCGATCGCTATTAAGTCAATGATGAAATACATACAAAAATCTTATTGAACGGTAACGTATTGTTTGCTGAATTACTGTTTTTGTGGGGCTGAACCTATCAAATTTTTGACAAACCGTCCGAAATTTGTCTTTTTCTCAAAATCAGCAATATTTTATACATATATTGTGATACGTCCGATTGTAATATTTACACTTTTGCCTTGATATGTTTCTTTGAAACTAAAAAAGATAACATTTTATATGAGATTATAGATTTTGGGAATCGTTATGAGTGATGATATCAGGTTATGAGTTGTGGGATGTTTTATGAGTGATGTGACTAAAAGATAAAGTAAAATCGCCACTCAAGAATATATCTTCCAAGCGACGAATATTATTTTGGGTTTCAATATTATTATACAAGTACAAAAAAATCCCATGTTCAGTTCTAGTGTTTTCTGACTGTACCTTTTGCAAATCATAAATACAGTGTTTACACAGATACCTGGGAAATCAGAAAATCATATCATAGCACCTGATGTCACTCTCGGTTTTAATGGGAGTTCACACTATTAGTGGTTTTAGTTTTTTGTGTTGTCTTGTATATCATACTGTAAGATTTTAGTTTTGTCTTCGTTATTATGTTCGTGCTACTGATTTGTCCTGGTTAATGTTTGAATACTTAAATGACTTACAACAGCTTTTCAAATTTTTACCTTGGTACTGTTTGAGGGTTAGAGAAGTAACACGTACCATGGATTTTTATTGGTTTTGTCTAAGGGTTAGAAAATGGCAATTCCAATCAGCCTAATATCAGTACTTTCAAAACAATATATACCTCACTGATAGTGTGACGGGTGTCGCTAGTGGAGCAGGACATGCTTACCCTTCCGGAGCACCTGATGTCACTCCCGGTTTTCATGGGAGTTCACACTATGAGTGCCTTAGTTCTTAATGTTATCTTTTTATTTCCGTGCATTGTAGCTGTCTCACGTCCTTGTTTTGTCTTTGTTTTTTATCTGTTACCGTTTCTGCCATGTCTTTGGACTTCGATTTTTGTAGTCATCGCTTCCCTTGTTCCTTCGGTATTCTACTGCCGTTGTTTTATTGGATATAAAAAAATTTAGCCAGGATGACCTTTTCCCGTGACTGGTGTCCGTCTGTCCGTCGTTACCTTTTTATTCAAAAATCTTCACCTCTGAAACCGCTGAGCCAATTTATCCCCTTCAAAGTTTTTTTTCTATTTTCATTTTCATGCCTCATCTAAGATGGCTGCCAACAGAAAACATATTTTAGCATACAACTCTTTTGGAAATGCATTCAAAGATCTCCGAAATAACTGAACCAATCGGAATCAAACTTTGTTACAATAGCCCTTTGTTGGTCTCCTTCAAAGTGTGTGATTTTTATGTTCGTTTTATCCGAGATGGCTGCCAGCTGATAACTCAGTTTATTATAGGACCTAATGGGAAATGCATACAAAGATCTTCTCCTCTGAAACTATTGAGCATGTTGGAAATATAACAATAATTCTGAAGAGGTCAATATTGTCGCCAGCGAGGAACATGATTTAGCAACTCATTTTATGGAAAATGCATTCAAAGAAATTATCTGAAACTACTAAGCCAATCGGAACCAATTTGGTCGCAAAAGACCTTTGGTATTTCCCTTAAAAGTCTATGATTTTTATGTTTGTACTCCATCCAAAATGGCCGACAGCGGGGAATATATGATCATACTATAGGAAATGTTTTCAAAGAGCTGCTCCTCTGAAACTGCTTGCACAAGTTCTTTTGTCCACTTTTGGGAAATTTCCGCTCGCTTGATTTTGAAGATACTTCAAACTTGGTATGTAAGTTGTTAACTAAAAAAACTCACCCAAGTTCGATAATATGTGAACGAAATAGCATACTATCTTTGAACTTAATAAAAAAGTTATTAACTTCAAGCGCTGGTCAAGTTTGATTTCGTTTATAAGAGCCAAGTGATTCTAGAAGTATGCTCCTTAAAATTTTGACATTTTGGGGTTTCTGACCCATTACTTTAAAGTGTTTTCCAAACAAACTCAGACCAAGTTCAATTTCTGTTTGAGAGCTTGAAGTGGTTCTAGTGTTATGCCCCTTGAAACATTGAAAATTTTTGCAAATTTAGAGGTTTCCGACCAAAAACGTCTAAACGAGACAGTTTCAAACTTAATCTGTAAGTTATTTTTTTCGAAACTCACGCAAAATTAGATTTTGGTTTCAGAGGTTCCACTGGTTCTGGAGTGATGCCATTTAAAATTTCCGAATTTAGTCCTTTCCAGATTAACAAAAATATATAATGTCTTCCGAATTGCTAATAAAAGTTGCGTATCTCTGATTTCAGTCCAGGTTTAATAATACAACAATACCGAAATTGCAGAAAAAAGCAGTAAATTTCGTTATGCTGTACACGTGTTTCAAGGAGTAACCTCTCATCAGCAGCATTAAAATCAAATAATATGGAAAGCCATAATCCAAAAGTAGTCAAAAAAGAAGTTCTCATTACCATATAACATCGAAAAAGGAGGCAAAATCAAGTACCAAGGACATCTACCGAGTGTCATACAAAGAATGAAGCCTTAGTGTTTTAAAGGGGTTTGAATTTTTATAAAAACAGTAAATTTCTATTAAAAGCAAAGGTTAATTTTTCATGCCAGACAAGTCTGACTATTGGGCTGGTGAATATTCAGCGGAGAGAGTGGTATTTTGGTAAAACACCTTGAAATTTGCCCGAAAAAAAGGCGGGGGGTGCTTCCTTACTAATTTCTTTATTTAATTTTGCTCATAGTTTCACACTAGATTACCTTTTATATTAATAAATGCAAAAATACTGTGATTTGTTGGAATTATGCATGGTCAGAAGTAATAACTTCTCGATTATAGTAGTATTCATCACTTGGGAGACATTTTCTGAGGCGGCGATTTTACTTTGTCCTTTAGTCACATCACTCATAAAACATCCCACAACTCATAACCTGGTAACATCACTCATATCGATTCACAAAATCTATAAATTCATATAAAATATCATCTTTTTTAGTGTCAAAGAAACATATCGAGGCAAATTGTAAATATTATAATTGGACGTTTAACAATATATGTATAAAATATTGCTGATTTTGAGAAATAGACAAATTTCGGACGGTTTGTCAAAAATTTGACAAGTTCAACCCCACAAAAACAGTAATTCAGCAAACAATACGTTACCGTTCAATAAGATTTTTGTATGTGTATCATCCTTGACTCAATAGGGATCGAACTACATTCTCCGATTTTTAATAACAAAAGTACTTTACGGGTAATATGATGATAAATGTTTGTACTTGCATTTCGAAGCGGTGACCTCGATAACATCACTCATAACAGGATATCATCATCACGATTTTTCTTTCATAACAAAATGTTATGAGTTGTGAGATTGGTGCCCGTGATATTACCAACATCTTGATGACAACCTTCATCTACAACAGGAGTCCTTGATGTTGATGGAAGTTACATGATCTTGTGAAAAGAATTGATGTTTACCAACATCATGATGACAGCCTACATCTTCATCAGGGTATATAAGTTACTGATAAGCCCCTGGTGATGATGGAAGTTATTTCTAAATGTTGGTAGAATCTTGTGACAGAAATTGATATTTACCAACATTTTGATGACAACCTACATCTTCATCAGGGTTTATAAGTTACTGAAAAGTCCCTAATGATGATGGAAGTTATATCTAAATATTGGTAGGATCTTGTTACAGAAATTGATATTTACCAACATCTTGATGACAACCTACATTTTCATCAGGGTTTATAAATTACTGATGAGTCCCTGATGATGATGGAAGTTATATCTAAATGTTGGTAGGATCTTGTGAAAGAAATTGGTATTTACCAACATCTTGATGACAACCTACATCTTCATCAGGGCTTATTAGTTACTGATAAGTCCCTCACGATGGAAATTGGTAGGATCTTGTTACAGAAATTGATATTTACCAACATCTTGATGGCAACCTACATTTTCACCAGGGCTTATAAATTTCTGATAAGTCCATGATGACGATGGAAGTTATATCTAAATGTTGGTAGGATTTTGTGACAAATTGATATTTACCAACATCTTGATGACAACCTACATTTTCATCAGGGTTTATAAATTACTGATAAGTCTCTGATGTCAATGGAAGTTATATCTAAATGTTGGCCGGATCTTTTAAAGAAATTGAT
This sequence comes from Modiolus philippinarum, assembly GCA_002080025.1. Taxonomy (NCBI): domain Eukaryota; kingdom Metazoa; phylum Mollusca; class Bivalvia; order Mytilida; family Modiolidae; genus Modiolus; species Modiolus philippinarum. The sequence goes on from MJUU01009840.1 coordinate 170,682, forward strand.
ATTTACCAACATCTTGAAGACACCCTACATCTTCATTAGGGTATATGAAATACAGATAACTCCCTGATGATGACGGATGTCATCTAAATGTTGGTGGGATCTTGTGAAAGAAATTGATATTTACCATCATCTTGATGACAACCTACATCTTCATCAGGGTTTATAAGTTACTGATAAGTCCCTGATGATGATGGAAGTTATATCTAAATGTTAATCTTTGAAAGAAACTGATATTTACCAACATCTTGATGACAACCCACATCTCCATCAGGGTATATAAGTTACTGATAAGTCCCTGATGATGACGGAAGTTATATCAAAATGTTGGTAGAATCTTGTGAAATTGATATTTTCCACCATCTTGAAGACTACCTACATCTTCATCAGGGTTAAAAAATTACTGATAAGTCCCTGATGATGACGGAAGTTATATCTAAATGATGGTAGGATATTGTAAAAGAAATTGATATTTACCAACATCTTGACGAAAACCTACATCTACATCAGAGTATATAAGTAACTGATAAGTCCCTGATGATGATGAAAGTTATATCTAAATGTTGGTAGGATTCTGTGAAAGAAATTGATATTAATCAACATCTTGATGACAACCCACATCTCCATCAGGGTATATAAGTTACTGAAAAGTCCCTGATGATGATGAAAGTTATATCTAAATGTTGGTAGGATCTTGTGAATGAAATTGATATTTACCAACATCGTGATGACAACCTACATTTTCATCAAGGTATATAAATTACTGATAAGTCCCTGATGCCGATGGAAGTTATATCCAAATGTTATTAGGATTTTGTGTGACAGAAATTGATATTTACCAACATCTTGATGACAACCTACATTTTTAATCAGGGTTTATGAATTACTGATAAGTCCCTGATGACGATGGAAGTTATATTTAAATGTTGGCAGGATCTTGTAAAGAAATTGATATTTACCAACATCTTACTGACAACCTATATCTTCATCAGGGTTAATAAGTTACTGATAAGTCCCTGATGATGATGGAAGTTATATCTAAATGTTGGCAGAATCTTGTGAAAGAAATTGATATTTACCAACCTCTTGATGACAACCTTAATCTTCATCAGGGTTTATAAGTTAATGAAAAGTCCATGATGATGACTGAAGTTATATATAAATATTGGTAGGATCTTGTAAAAGAAATTGATATTTACCAACATATTGATGATAACCTTCATCTACATCAGGGTATATAAGTTACTGATAAGTCCCTGATGATGATGAAAGTTATATCTAAATGTTGGTAGGCTCTTCTCGAAGAAATTGATATTTACCAACATCTTGATGACAACCTACATCTTCATCAGGGTTTAAAAGTCACTGATAAGTCCCTCATGATGATGACGGAAATTATATCTAAATGTTGGTAGGACATTGTGAAAGAAATTGATATTAACCAACATCTTGATGACAACCTACATCTTCATCAGGGTTTATAAGTTACTGATAAGTCCCTGATGATGATGATGGAAGTTATATCTAAATGTTGGAAGATCTTGTGAAATTGATATTTACCAACTTCTTGATGACAACTACATCTTCATCAGGGTATATATGTTAATGATAAGTCCCTGATGATGATGGAAGTTATATTTAAATCTTGGTAGGATCTTGTAAAAAAATGATATTTACCAACATGCTGATGACAACCTTAATCTTCATCAGGGTATATAAGTTACTGATAAGTCCTTGATGATGAATGAAGTTTATACTAAATGGTGGTAGGACCATGTGAAAGAAAATGAAATATTTAGGTCTCTGATATTATCTTGTTGTTGGTAGAACCCACGTCTTCAATTTTTACTTTTCTCTCTTTTCTGTGGTATTCAGTATTCAGTATGTGATGATTTTTAAAGGGCCATATTTGTGCATATTTGCGATGAAGCAGTTTGTAGTTTCAGTAGAGGTTTAGCTGAAAAATTGAATGTAATTTTGAAACAAAGTAGTCAATTAATCAATGAATAAAAATTATCAATAATATCATAAGCCTTTCATAACATTACACATTCCGTGCTTTGCATGCGGTGGATGTCCTTGGTACAAGATTTGGCAATGAGTACTTCTTTTAAACTATTTTTGGATTATGACTTCCCATGTTATTTGATTCTAATGATGCCAATGAGCGATTACTCCATGAAACACGTGTAGAGCATAACAAAATTTACTGATTTTTATGCAACGTGGAGAATATGTTTATTTGCAAATTTTGACTTTTGTAAAATAACAGCAGTAGAATACCGAAGGGACAAAGGAGGGAAATCCACAAAAATCGAAGTAAAAAGACATGGCCAAAACGAGAACACAGAAAACAATGGCGCTAGACAGACACAAAGCACAAAAATAGAAAAATGAACAAACACACACACGCAAACAAAATAAAGAAGATACCAAGGTTACTGTAAAGTTTGGTTTATGCACAAAAAACGACAAAAATAGCAACATAAAGTAGAGGGAAAATAAAACAAAACAAAGCAAGAATATTTAATCAATTTAAAAAAAAATGAAAGTTCAAATCTACGTTTAACAAGGTGCCAATGCATTTTGAAAAAATGTCGTAAATTACAGAACATGAGCTTGGAAACTTTAAACAAAGGTTTTCTGCTGAGTCCTTATTTCAATTAATTTCATTACTTCGCACAATTTCCAAACTTGATTTATAATTATAAGATAAAACTTAATACCTTACGTTTGTCTGTATGTCCTCCTTACCCACTATTGTATTATTTAAGTTTTGTCCCCAGTTATACCATCCATTGTCAATGCTGCAATTTAAAACAGCTTGGAGTTATTTTTGTTGTAGAATTAAAAGACACAAGTGTAGAAATACCTATGAAACAATATATGAGATAGGGGTAAAATACAGAATTATCAGGAGCCTTAATTCAAAGGACAAAAAGGCAAAGTGGGTTCAAAAAAAAGATTGTGAATATAGTAAAAAATATTCAACTTGCGGATCAAAGATAATCATTGATATGAACTCGTTACTTTGAATTTGTTGTCGAGGCTGTTCTAAGATTACAGTTTCACGGTTATATCTGATTCTCAATAGAATGTATACTTTACTTTAGTATGAACATTGTTCTGTTGTTGGATGTATGAAAATAGTAAAATTCTATCTCTTTCATCAAGCGCTTTTCCTGCAGGATGACTGAATTAATACAATTCAATCTCTTTTATATATTATTAAATTGGGATTCAACTTTTTCCTTAATAAGGAGATTGTTAGATAGGTTATGATAATTTCCTGACACTTGAAAAATCTAAAACATTTTAATCAATGAAATGACATTATTCAATTCTCATACTTTCAAAAGTCTAATTTCCATGCTAATTGGTTGAGTTTCACATGGATTTTTCTTACTGGATTTTCTTCAAATAGTTGGAAATATCGACACAAAAATAGCCCCACCAAAATATTATTTTCGTTTTCATAACGTGAACATTAGAGTTCGAAGCACTTTTCTTTCCTTGGTGCTTGTCCAGGAAATATGAACTTCAGATTGAAGAATGAAATTGCAGTTCATTTTGACCTCACAAAGAACGAGGTTAAAAGGTGAGAAACAGATGTAATCTTTTAAACCCAATGAAACAATCAAATGTAAAAGGTATGATGAGGAATTAATTTCCGAAATGGCCATACAGCTCATTAAAATTAATTGCAATTGAAGTTAACATAAAATCTATATAAATTCTAAAACTACGGTTAACTCCTTCCATCGTAGTTTTGTCCTTAGCCATATTTGATAATACTGATTATTTGGATTTCGTTTCGTTTCATGTATTTTTTAACATTTTTTTTTAAATCATGGATTTCCTAAGTTTGTGTTCTAGTGCTGCTGATGAGGAATTAATTTCCGAAATGGCCATACAGCTCATTAAAATTAATTGCACTTGGACTTAACATATGTGTCATGGTCTCATGTTCATTTACTCCATATCCTTTCGTAAAATATGATCTTTCTGTCTTTTCTGAACTTGCTATGATGGCTAAAAGTCTCGTTATGTTTTAAAATTGTACCCGGAAGTGACTTTTGTAATAAAATATATGACGTTTCAAATAAAAAAATTCACCGTCATATTTTGACCGGAGACGTTTTCAAATTGCAGTTTTATCAGATATTCTTGTAATAACATTAGGAGACTGGGTTAGTGTCTTATAGGAACTAGGAGATGCTTACTCTACCTGTGCACCTGATCTCTTGTGAAAAAAATTGAAGTTCCGGTCCGTTCAATAGCAATTGCTGTTGTGTTGCTACAGGGCACTACCGCCATGAAAAGGGGGTTTGGCATGCCATAAAACGGTTTAACCCACCATTTCTTTTGAAATGCTTGTACCAAGTCCCGACCATTGCGGTCGACAATTTTGCCGGTGGTTTCCACCTGATTTGCATTTTTGTCATATGGACTTCGGCTCTTCACATCTCTGTTCGGTAATTTTTGTTAATACCCCCGGTTGTTTAAGTGTCTTAGACCATCAGATACGTATTGAATTATATCATGTGAAAATGGCAGGAGATATTTCAAACTGATCCTATTACCAAGTGTTCAAGATAGAAAACAGTACCCCTTCCACCATAAATAGGTGTAATTTTAAATTTACACCATACAAACACCGTAAAAACTCACAAATAGACTACTAAAACAAGGGTATGTCACCAAAAACTTAAAGTCATCCCTACAGAAGTTTTACGGTCGACATCACCATCTTGTGGGCCGCTATTGGATATCTGTTTTCCAGATACAACAGATCTTTCATTTAAAAGCTTAATTGTTGTTTCCTCTACCGGATTTGATCTTACTACCGGATTTGAAATGTTCAACACGGCGGGAGTCTTATAAGAAGAAGGGGATGCTTGTTCTATCGGTGCCCGTGATCTCGAGCATAGTTTTTTTTTATTGGGTCCGTTTTGTTCATCTTTGTGTGTGTGTGTGTGTCTTCATTTTTCTTTTCCGTGCCGTACTCGTTTTGTGTCTCTTTTTTTTTTATTTTGCCATTGTCCTTGGATTATTCCTTTGGGATTGACGGTTCGGTTCTCACTTACTTTACCATATCATTATAATGACAGAAAACAGTGTCTTACTACTATTCGGTCAGTTTTTCGACTCAAACCAAAACAAAAACAAAAACAAACAAAAAAACAAGACGATTTTACATTACACCAAGTGTTAAAGTTATGAAAAATAAACAAACAGAAATTAATAAATAATTCTAAAACAGCTCTGTGACTAATATAAATGTTATAGTTCTTCCAAAACAGCCCGAAACTAAACATTCTGCTTATTTGGTGTATCTATAACTTTCTAATTTCTGTCTTTGCTATTTTTGAAAACAAGTTTGTATGCTTAAATCATCTTCGAAACCATTCTTTTATATCCAACCAAACTTAGTTTATTTACTCTTACTTTGTATCCCTGTAACTTATGCACGGCATAACGAAATCATTTACAGTTCATGCAATTTGGGTGCGTTTTGTCTTTTCGGAAAATGGGTATATGTTTTTGTCTGGTGGACCAGGGTGACCATGGGTTACGGGGGTATATTCACCAATCCAGTAATAAACAATGAAGAGTATGGAGTATATATACATGAGACAAAGTCTCTACAAAGAAGCAACTTTTTGGAACAACGCTTTTATTGTTGTTCTTCATCTGACTTGTCTGACTTGAATTTTTCCTTATGATTTTTTTTCATATTACTGTTTTTATTTCAATCAAACACCTTAAAAGTACTAAGGCTTCGTTTTGCGTATTTCATTTGGTAGAGTTAGCTTTTCATTCCGATACTTTTGCTACTGAGTGTTCCTTTCGGACAATTTCGGATTATGGTTTTCCATATCACTTGTATTTGATTTCGGATTAGCAGCATAGGAATCATTGATTCCTATGCTTCTAATTAGAGGTTGATCCTTAAAATAGCATATATATATTAACACATCTGCGTAGTTTGTTAACGCGACTTCGCACTAAGGATAGAATGGATCATGCCCAATATAACAAAGACTCGAGTTCTGTTTCTTGGTCTCTCTCTCTCTCTGAACCCATGATCTGGCGATCTTCAACAGCATCCAATACGATATTGAAAGTTAAATTCAAATCTAAACGCTGCGGTTTGCAGAATTTCGGACCATTGGAGACCATTTTCCAAAGAAATTCGTTTTCAATTATCTGAACATCGCCGATAATGACATGTCTAAAGGGGCTGTAAACAAAATGAGAAGAAGAACAGTTGCATATAAGAGGGGATTTTAGAAAATTCTCAATGTCTAGGTCCTGCCTTTTTGTAATAAAAAATCGCTAATGGTCGGATACTACAAGTATGGATTGATCTTTGAAATAAGGAGGGATTTTAGAAGTGACCTCTTCGAATTAAAAATAATGTTGATGTTAATAGCATCTATTCATATGTTGGCAATTTTCCTGTTATCGTTGTGAAGAGGTTCGGTCCTTGCAGATTTGAATAGACGGAATGACGCTACGTCAGCGATAATACTGCTAAGTCTGTGCTCCGGGGTGAAAATATCTACGCCTCCTTTCTCGAGTCCAAAGTCTCATTATGAAAGTGTAGTAAAGGAATTTGGTAGGGATTTTGTCTGTGTCGAGGTTCCCAATTTATTTGAAGAAAATCCAATATGATAATTTAAGTTCAGCTCATTTAAATTTATTATTGAGTATTATTTATCATTTTTTGTATTATCAATAAAAGAAATATATGACATTTTGATTTTGTTACGGACTGTATTACGGCGTAACGCATCAAGCTCATCCTAACGGTCTTACTTGATACTGACTGTATCAAAACCAAAATGTCCTATATTCCAAATATATTATAACATAGACAGTTATTTGTCAACTTGCCAACATACTGTAACTTCGGTATAGTTCGATCTTGAGTACTACCTTCATCTAAGCCTGACATCAGACCCTGATGATAATGATGAGAGTGGCATCCAAATGCTTGAATCCAAGTATTTATCATAAATATGATATGATTTGTTTTATCTTTTGAAAAGTACGCAAAGTAGAATTGAATTTCTTTTGAAATTATTCTTCCGTCATTCATGATTAAAATGTATTTTTTCCGTCTTTGCATAAATATAATGAAAGAATGATTGATATTTACCAACATCTTCATCAGGGTATATAAGTTACTGATAAGTCCATGATGGTGATAGAAGTTATATCTAAATGTTGGCAGGATCTTGTAAACGAAATATATATCAACCAACATCTTGATGACAACCCACATCTTCATCGGGGTTTATAAGTTACTGATAAGCCTCTGATAATGACGGAAGTTATATCTAAATGTTGTTGGGATCAATCAGACTATTTCATGAAATTGAAAGATCAATATATATATCACTACCAAAAATATAATACTCATTATTTCAGTCTTGTAAATGGTTGCAAAGTTGGGCATATTACGTCTTAGAACTATTATTCCATCTATGACAATCTATCTTTTTGAAAATAACTCGCAATATTTTAGCGCTTCAAATAATAAAAAAAAATGTTAGACAAATTGATATTTGCCAACATCTTGATGTTAACCAGCAACTTCATCAGGGTTTACAAGTTATACATCAGGCCCTGATAATGATAAAAAGTATATCCAATGTATAATGTAAAAGATTTGTTAGTAACAAGTAGTAGCTAATATTATCATCACTATCACCAACTTCAAGAGGGTTTGTGATTTATACATGAGAATGTTAATGTATATCGTCAAGCCTTCCTTTCAATGTTTGCTCTCCTTTCTGTGGTATTCCGTATATGATCTTCTTTCATAGGTCATACTTGTGCATATTTGTGATAAAAATTGGTCTCAGCAGAGGCTTGGCTTAAATATTGAATGTAACTCTGATACAAAATTTTCAATTAATCAATGAACAAAATATTGATAATAATTTTAGCCTTTTATAGCATCATTCATTCCGTGAAGTGGATGTCCTTGGTACTAGATTTGTCTTTCTTTTTCAATATATTTGGTAAGGAGTTCTTTTTTATACCATTCTATACCAAAAATGAATGTTCCAATTTACGTTTAGCAAGGTGTCAATACTTTTTGAGAAAATGTCGAAAATTTCAGAATAGTTCTCTGCTTAGTCTTTATTTCAATTTACTTCATTACTTTGCAAAATTTTCATACTTGATTAATAATTATACAATGGAAGTCAATATCTTCCTTTTGTCTGTATGTCCTCTTATTCCACTATTGTTTTATCAAATTATGTCCCCAGTTTTCCCATCCATTGTCATTGCTGCAATAAATCAAAATAAAAGCTCCAGTTACTTTTATTGCATTACCCATGTTGCAAAATAATTGGTAAATTTCTGTATGCTGTAAACGTCTTTCAAGGAGTAAGCTCTCATTAGCAGCATTAAAATTGAATAACATGGAAAGCAATACTAGTAATCCAAAAGTAGTCAAACAAGCTCCTACCAGATTATTATTTTCTTCACTTTCATAGTGTGATCATATGAGCTTCGATTATTCATTACACACTTTTCTGTCCATTGCTTATCCACGAAACATGAACTAGAGATTGGAGAATGCAATCTCAGTTCATTTTGACCTCATGAGAAGGGCAAATGTGAGAAACAGGTGTCATATTTTAAAACCAACTAAACAATCAAATGTAAAAGGTCTCTATGTCTTTCCTGAACTATCCATCATAGCATAAAAGTTTCGTTCTGTTTTGAATTTTTCGAGATAAATAAATTGTACTAGGAATTTGCATTTTGCAATAAAATATATGACATTTTAAATAAAAATATTAATGTCATGTTTTGTCAGAAGACGTCTCAATTTTGTGGTATATCCACATGACGAGACTTATAAGATAAGTGTTTTATAAGAACTCTAAAGGTGCATTCATCCTGTATTTCTGTGATTCTTGTGATGTCTTTGTTTCTTGGTGTTTCTGATGTTATCATTGTCATTAGTTGTTTGTTTTTAGATTTTTAGACTGACGGTTCGGTTCTCACTTACTTTGCAGGTCCCATTAGATCCTATACTTACAATCATACCAAAAAAATAAACTTCTTTGAGTATTCTTTTGCACTGAATATGGATATTGTAAATTTTACAATCCGAATTGGAGGCGTCATAAAATACCCCCGTAATAGTTAATTTTGTCAAAGGTTTATCTACAGTAGATACAAACAATCATAACTACATGCTTACCATAATGATGTTACACCGGGGGATCCAGCTTTTGAAAAAATGGTTCGATGGGGTTGAAGACAAAAGGGGTTCCAGACGATTTTTTTTTCCATTTCTGTAAATTTTGACCTAAACTTCGCATGAAATTTAACAAATTTCAGTGAAAGGGGATGTTCCAATCCCCAGAACTCTCCCCTGGATCCGCCAAGGTGTCATACTGGAGTTCACTCTGTTACAGCTTTAGTTTTCGGTGTTTTCAGTGTTTATTATTATCGTATTTGTATTATTCAATGTGTTTGTTCTTCGCTTTCCTCATGTCTGCTGGTAGCTGGGTTTACATTTTTGTAATCTACGTCTTGTATTCTTTCATTGTTTCATCATCAACCATTGTCTTTTTATCTTTATTTTCTTTTATAAATACCTGTATCAAGTCAGGATTATTGCGGTTACCAATTTTTCCAGCAGTTTTGTACCTGCTGCGTCTATTGACCCTTTGAATTTCGGCTCTTGACAATTCTGTTCCGTAATTTTGTTATTTCCCCCATCTGTGTCAGTGTCTTAGACCATCAGACCATGTATTTGTACATAGAGACTTTGTCTCATGTGCATTTACTCCATATCCTTTTATTCACCATTTAGACCATCAGATACGTATGGAATTATATCATGTGAAAATGGCAGATGTTATTCAAAACTGATCTTATCATCATGTCATCAAGACGGAAAACAGTATCCCTTACACCATAGCCTCTTAATGATCGATGACAGTGTCTTACTACTATTCGATCAGTTTTTCAATTCAAAGCTAAAAAGAACATGACGATTTCACATAAAACATAGTGTTAAAGTTATGAAAAACATAAATTGATTCTAATAAATAACCAGAAATTAGTATATAATTCTATAAAAGCTGTGACTTATATAAATGTTACAGTTCTTCCATAACAGCCTAAAACTGCTAAACATATCGATTATTTTGGTGTATTTTTAATTTTCTAATTGTGCTTTTTTATTGGAAACCATTTGGTATGCATGCTCAGATCATCTTCGAAACCATTCTTTTCTTTCCAATCAAACTTAGTTTATTTTACTCTTTCTTTGTATCCTTGTAACATGTGTACAGAATAACGAAATAATTTACAGTTCATGCAATTTGAGTATTTTTGTCTTTTTGATTGTCTGGTGGACCAGAGTAACCTGAAAGGTTACGTTGGTATATTCACTAGCCCAGTGGTCTGACTTTGCTGACTTGAATATTACCTTGGGTTTCGTGAAAATTACTATTACTTTGTTATTCAACCTCTTAAAAGTATTGAGGCTTCGTTCTGTGTATTTCATTTGGTTGAGTTAGCTTTTCATCCCGATACTTTTGCTACTGAGTTTTTCTTTTGGACAATTTCGGATGATGGTTTTCCATATATTACTAGTATTTGATTCCAATGCTGCTCCTTGTATTCACACATCTCCGTCGACTCCGAACTAAAAATAGAATAGATCATACCAAATCTGACAAAGACTTAAATTCTGGTCCTTGGCCTGTCCATGCTCTGGCGTAATTCTCAACAGCGCCCATAACGATCTTGAAATTTCAATTCAAATTAATACGCTTTGGTTCTCTGAATTTCGGATTGCAATGATCACCGGTAATGACATGTCCAGAGGGACTGTAAACAAAAGGAGAGGCGGAACAGTCGCATGTCAGAGATTTCAGAAAATTTTCAATGTCTAGGTCTTGCAATGCCGTTTGTAGTTAAAAATTCTCCCGCTAATAGTCTTCGTATAGCTGTAAGATACTATTGGTTTGAATTGGTCTTTGAAATAAGGAGAGATTTTAGAAGTGACCTCTTTGACATTCAAAATATTGCTGATGTTAATAGCGTCGATTTCTTTGTTTTTTACCGTTGTGAAGAGGTTCGGTCCTTACAGGTTTGAATAGAGTGTATCAAAAAGCAATTGGTAGGGATTTTATTTGTGTCGAGGTTTCCAAATTATTTGGAGAAAATTCACCATGAGAATTCTAATTGAGGCTTTACTCTTATATGTACTTTACCAAGGAAATTCCACTCGGTTAATTGATATGATTTGATTGAATAAAACAAATACAATTATATAGATTTTGAAGTGCTAGGAAATGATTAAACATATCAAACCATTTCCCTTTTTACAAATGAAACATACATTATACTTCAAGATATAATCAGAAAGTCATATATATATAATGAGTTGAAATTAGAAAAAAAACTGCTTTTGTACGTTGTAGGCAAGAAGATGAGGCACTTTTTAATCCCACAACGTGTTGAATACCAACTAAAAGTAAAAAGTTCATATATCTCTGATCAGAACGCAAACTCTGATGAACTATCTCAAACTAAAGAGTCTATATCAATAGTAATTTTTGATACGGAATTGTATAAGACAATCTGTCTTGTTTCCGAATCCTTAATTAATTTGTTTACATGTATTTATTCATTAATGTAATTGTGTATTATGATAATTATTAAAATATGTTTATATTAATAGTAATCTTTTGATGAGCAACTTAATAAAACTAAATTCACGGTAGTTTCGGTAATTATTTAATGGAGTACCAATTGCTTTTTCGGAGTCAATTCCTTAACACTTTGTTACTAAACACATTGTAACGAACCATTACACTTTTACACTTTTTTGTTCATTTTATATTTTCAAATAACTTAAGATTTTGTCATTATTTCTCGCAGGACTGATAATGGATGGTAAAACTAGAAAAAATAAAAGTTGAATAAAAGGACATACCGATGAGAGGTAGTTATAAATATGTATACTGGTGACTTAAATATGAAGAACAACAATAAAAGCGTTGTTCCTTTGTTTGTTTATACCATGTATTTGTAGAAACTTTGTCTCATTTACATTTACTCCATATCCTTTTATTGTTTATTCAACGCCAATCATCATATTGTGAATGAAATGAAAATATTATTTAGTAGGTAACATTTTATATTTTTATATAGAAGTCTTTAAGGTATTTGACGAAAATCCAACTTTAAAACACTATTTAAAGGACTTATGCTCGTTTATTGTAGAAATTAAATGTCAATTTATTGAAATATTTTTCGTTTAGATTTTAAAGTGCCAGGAAATTATTTTAACAAATCAAGCAATATTGCACTGACGAATGGAAAATAGAAAAGATATAATGCGAATTATCAATAAAAGGGATGGAATTGAATTATCTCCATACACAAAGCAGTGTAAATGATTTTGAGCGTCAACAGATCAGACTGTAGGGTTCTCGTGACATCCCCCCCCCCCCCCCCGAGTCACGATAACCCTACATTCTGATACTGAAATCTGGAATACAAACTTAACGCACTAATAAGTCATTGATCAATAATAAGTTTTTCTCAGTAGCTTGTTTCTACCAACTCACCGAGCATCAATGGCTGTTGAACATATTTGTTGAATAACTTTAAGTAATAAGTTGTAATTTTTATTTAGTAAATCCTCACTGATGGACGGCTCTGTGTCAATGGTTTTCTGTTGATTGATTTCTCAACACCTCGTCAACTTTTCGACATGTTTTGGTTTGATCTGCATTGACGATACATACGTTATTGAAATGGTCATCTGAAGAAACTATATTTACAGTAATTTCTGTTTTTAAATATTTTGTTGTTTATTACAATGTAATATATCTATATCAATTACGTTCTATTAATTAATTCGATAATTAAAAACAATTTAAGCTTTTGCCATTATTCATTGCAGCACTTGAATAATATAAGAGTAGAATGAAATGGCATAGAGTCAAGAGGTAGGCATTTACTTTTTTTGTATTATTATACCTCTAGTATAACAAATCGTGCTAAGTAACTCGAGATTAAAGAAGAGAACATGAGTACTAGTATCTGATTTTCTAGGTCATGTTTTAAAATTTAAAAGAAAACATTTCACATAATGTACTATCATACTCCTTAACATCAGTTCGGACTTTTATTTTTTATTTTACTCTTGTTTGTTTGTACTTATTTCATTTATTTTTCCACAATTGTCAAAATATGTCAATAACATTAAACCAAAAAGTTTTATAAATGGTTCTTAATAATTATAAGTTATGTATGTGACTACTTTTTCAGACTGACATTGAATTATTTTTGGTCTTTATATTGCAGGTCAGTTTAACCTTTCAACCAAAACTGTTTCATCACAAATGTGACCATTGGAAAACATTACATTTCCAATACGGCAGAAAGGAGAGATGAGCAAAGATTAAGCCGAATACCTATATTTGAAAATCAGAATGTTGTTATTATTGTTAAATTTCAAAACTGGGTACTACGTTAGGAAATTTCTTCAAAAGTTATTGGCAAACGTTTACTTACTGGATATATCTTCAAGGTATGGTTTAAAATTATAAACTGATGGAATAAACTTGTCAAACATGAGAACGGTCATCATTGATTCTGAAGTTGTTTTTTTAACTCCTTAAAATTTCTGCGACAAAAGTTCTCATATATTTACTTACTTTGTAATTTGTCAATCCAAAATAAAACTGTCATATTGATAATGAAAATCATGCACATCCCGTTTTCTATAATAATTTGATTGTTTGTACAAACATTTCAATACTCTGAGACATAAAACCTCGTGAAGTAGCCATGGAGATATTCGCAAATATACCAATTTCCCTTATACATATAACCACTTTCTCGCATTTCACAAATTATTTTTAAAGATTCTACCAACATTTGGACGACACTTTCATCATCATCAGGTTCTGATGCATAACCATGGTGACGTTGCAGGTGGTCATCAAGATTTTGGCAAATACCTAATTTTTTACATTTGTTTTCATCATATAAATACAATAAAATATCATTTATAAAGGAAGTAATACTTTAAAAAGTAATTTACTTAAACGTTACCAAATGTTACTGAATGACTACGAGGTTGAATTTATAGTATATTATTTTTTGACGTGAAATATAAGTGACGTTGCAATTTCATTATATTCTGATTAGGGACTTATCAATAACTTCTATATCCTAATGAAGATGTAGGTTGTCATCGAGATCCTACCAACATTTACATATAACATGTTGTTAAATATCAATTTCTTTTATAAGATCCTACCAACATTTAGATATAACTTCCATCATCATCAGGGACTTATCAGTAACTTATATACCCTGATGACGATGAAGGTTGTCATCAAGATGTTGGTAAATATCATTTTCTGTCACAATATCCTATCAACATTTAGATATAACTTCCATCATCATCAGGGACTTATCAATAACTTATATATCCTAATGAGGATGTATGTTGTCATCATGATGTTCGTAAATATCATTTTCTTTCACAATATCCTATCAACATTTAGATATAACTTCCATCATCATCAGGGACTTATCAATAACTTATATATCCTAATGAAGATGTAGGTTGTCATCAAGATCCTACCAACATTTAGATATTACTTCCATCATCATCAGGGGCTTATCAGTAAATTATATGCCCTGATGAAGATGTAGGTTGTCATCAAGATGTTGTTAAATATCAATTTCTTTCTAAAGATCCTACCAACATTTAGATATAACTTCAATCATCACCAGGGACTTATCAGTAACATAAGTACCTTATAAACCCTGATGAAGATGTAGGTTGTCATCAAGATGTTAGTAAATATCAATTTCTGTCACAAGATCCTACCAACATTCAGATATAACTTCCATCATCATCATCAGGGACTTATCAGTGTAACTTATATGCCCTGATGAAGATGAAGGTTGTCATCAAGATGTTGGTAAATATCAATTTCTGTCACAAGATCCTACCAACAATTAGATATGACTTCAATCATCATCAGGGGCTTATCAGTAACTTATATGCTCTGACGAAGATGTAGGTTGTCATCAAGATGTTGGTAAATATCAATTTCTGTCACAAGATCCTACCAACATTTAGATATAACCTCCATCATCATCAGGGGCTTATCAGTAACTTATATGCCCTGATGAAGATGTAGGTTGTCATCAAGATGTTGGTAAATATCAATTTCTTTCAAAAGATCCTAGCAACATTTAGATATAACTTCCATCATCAGCAGGGACTTATCAGTAACATCAGTACCTTATAAACCCTGATGAAGATGTAGGTTGTCATCAAGATGTTAGTAAATATCAATTTCTGTCACAAGATCCTACCAACATTTAGATATTACTTCCATCATCATCACCAGGGACTTATCAGTAACTTATATGCCATGATGAAGAAGAAGGTTGTCATCAAGATGTTGGTAAATATCAATTTCTGTCACAAGATCCTACCAACATTAAGATAAAACTTCCATCATCATCAGGGACTTATCAGTGTAACTTATATACCCTTATGAAGATGCAGGTTGTCATCAAGATGTTGGTAAATATCAATTTCTGTCACAAGATCCTACCAACATTTAGATATAACTTCAATCATCATCAGGGACTTATCAGTGTTACTTATCTACCCTGATGAAGCTGGAGGTTGTCATCAAGATGTTGGTAAATATCAATTTCTGTCACAAGATCCTACCAACATTTAGATAAAACTTCAATCATCACCAGGGACTTATCAGTAACTTATATGCCCGGTCGAAGATGTAGGTTGTCATCAAGATGTTGGTAAATATCAATTTCTGTCACAAGATCCTACCAACATTTAGATAAAACTTCAATCATCATCAGGGACTTATCAGTGTATCTTATATACCCTGAGGAAGATGCAGGTTGTCATCAAGATGTTGGTAAATATCAATTTCTGTCACAAGATCCTACCAACATTTAGATAAAACTTCAATCATCACCAGGGACTTATCAGTAACTTATATGCCCTGATGAAGATGTAGGTTGTCATCAAGATGTTGGTAAATATCAATTTCTGTCACAAGATGCTACCAACATTTAGATAAAACTTCAATCATCATCAGGGGCTTATCAGTAACTTATATACCTTGACAAAGATGTAGGTTGTCATCAAGATGTTGGTAAATATCAATTTCTTTCACAAGATCCTACCAACATTTAGATAAAACTTCAATCATTACCAGGGACTTATCAGTGTAACTTATATACCTTGATGAAGATATAGGATGTCATCTAGATGTTGGTAAATATCAATTTCTGTCACAAGATCCTACCAACATTTAGATATAACTTCCATTATCATCAGGGACTTATCAGTGTAACTTATATGCCCTGATGAAGATGTAGGTTGTGATCAAGATGTTGGTAAATATCAATTTCTGTCACAAGATCCTACCAACATTTAGATATAACTTCATTCATCATCAGAGACTTATCAGTAACTTATAAGCCCTGATGAAGATGTAGGTTGTCAATAAGATGTTGGTAAATATCAATTTCTTTCAAAAGATCCTACCAACATTTAGATATAACTTCCATCATCACCAGGGACTTCTCAGTAACATCAGTACGTTATAAACCCTGATGAAGATGTAGGTTGTCATCAAGATGTTAGTAAATATCAATTTCTGTCACAGGACCCTACCAAAATTTAGATATAACTTCCATCATCATCAGGGACTTATCAGTGTTACTTATATGCCCTGATGAAGATGCAGGTTGTCATCAAGATGTTGGTAAATATCAATTTCTGTCACAAGATCCTACCAACATTTAGATATGACTTCCATCATCATCAGGGGCTTATCAGTAACTTATATGCCCTGATGAACATGTAGGTTGTCATCAAGATGTTAGTAAATATCAATTTCTGTCACAAGATCCTACCAATATTTAGATATAACTTCCATCATCATCAGGGACTTATCGGTAACTTATATACCCTGATGAAGATGTAAGTTGTCATCAAGATGTTGGTAAATATCAATTTCTTTCAAAAGATCCTACCAACATTTAGATATAACTTCCATCATCACCAGGGACCTATCAGTAACATCAGTACCGTATAAACCCTGATGAAGATGTAGGTTGTCATTAAGATGTTAGTAAATATCAATTTCTGTGACAAGATCCTACCAACATTTAGATATAACTTCCATCATCATCAGGGACTTATCAGTGTAACTTATATGCCCTGATGAAGATGTAGGTTGTCATCAAAATGTTGGTAAATATCAATTTCTGTCACAAGATCCTACCAACATTTAGATAAAACTTCAATCATCACCAGGGACTTATCAGTAACTTATAAACCCTGATGAAGATGTAGGTTGTCATCAAGATGTTAGTAAATATCAATTTCTGTCACAAGATCCTGCCAACATTTAGATATAACTTCCATCATCATTAGGGACTTATCAGTAACTTATATGCCCTGATGAAGATGTAGGTTGTCATCAAGAAGTTGGTAAAAATCTATTACTTTGACAAGATCGTACCAACATTTAGATAAAACTTCCATCATCACCAGGGACTTATCAGTAACTTATATACCCTGATTGAGATGTAGGTTGTCGTCAAGGTGTTGGTAAATATCAGTTTCTTTTACAAGATCCTACCAACATTTCGATATAACTTTCATCATCATCGGGGACTTATCAGTAACTTATAAACCCTGATGAAGATGTAGGTTGTCATCAAGATGTTGGTAAATATCAATTTCTTTCAAAAGATCCTAGCAACATCTAGATATAACTTCCATCATCACCAGGGACTTATCATTAACATCAGTACCGTATAAACCCTGATGAAGATGTAGGTGGTTGTCATCAAGATGTTGGTAAATATCAATTTCTGTCACAAGATCCTACCAACATTAAGATAAAACTTCAATCATTATCAGGGGCTTATCAGTAACTTATATACCTTGACGAAAATGTAGGATGTCATCAAGATGTTGGTATAATTTCAATTTCTGTCACAAGATCCTACCAACATTTAGATATAACTTACATCATCATCAGGGACTTATCAGTGTAACTTATATGCCCTAATGAAGATGTAGGTTGTCATCTAGATGTTGGTAAATATCAATTTCTGTCACAAGATCCTACCAACATTTAGATATAACTTCCATCATCATCAGGGGCTTATCAGTAGCTTATATGCCCTGATGAAGATGTAGGCTGTTATCAAGATGTTAGTAAATATCAATTTCTGTCACAAGATCATACCAACATTTAGATATAACTTCCATCATCATCAGGGACTTATCAGTAACTTGCATGCCCTGATGAAGATGTAGGTGTCATCAAGATGTTGGTAAATATCAATTTCTGTCACAAGATCCTACCAACATTTAGATAGAACTTTTCCAACAGACAATAGGGATTCCTATGGGAACAAACTGTGCGCCGCTTTTAGCTGACCTTTTCCTTTACTCGTACGAGGCCAAGTTTTTACAAGGGCTTATTCAAAGAAAACAAAAACATTTAGCCCAGTCCTTTACATAGACGATGTACTTTCTCTTAATAATCCTAAATTTAAGGATTATTTACATCAGATCTATCCAAATGAGCTTGAAATTAAAGAAACAACTGAAACACCTACTTCAGCTTCGTAC
>MJUU01009840.1:208392-229914 GCA_002080025.1 Modiolus philippinarum
GCGGCCATCTTGGATTAGGTACGGACCTGCCGGATACCTTTTTTGGAAGGGACCATCTAAGGACCATTGTGACTAAGTTTGGTTATAATTGGACTGGTAGTTTCTGAGAAGAAGATCTTTGAATGTGTTTACCCATAGGGTCCAATATTAAAACTATGTTCCCCGCTGGCGGCCATCTTGGATGAGGTACGGACCTGCCGGATACCTTTTTTAAAGGGGACCACCCAAGGACTATTGTGACCAAATTTGGTTCCAATTGGCCCAGTGGTTTCAGAGGAGAAGATCTTTGAATGAAAAGTTTACGCCGGACGGACGGACGACGGACGACGGACGGACGACGGACGCCGGACGCCAAGTGATGGCAAAAGCTCACCCTGGCATAGCCAGGTGAGCTAAAAATGGGAAGAAGAAAACTATATGAGACAGATGCTGAAAAAAAAACAAGCCGACAATGAACATCAAAAAAAATATTACGCTTCCCACAAATTTTATTGTGAGGTGTGTAATAAACTCCTTTGTATTTCTGCCAAAAAATATCATATTAACTCTGCGGCTCATCGTAAGAGAGTTGTAGAATAAAAAGTTACCTAATAAAAAATCCTTTTATTTAAAGGATAAAAAATCATTTAAAAGTGAATGATTTATAGAATAAAAAGTCATTCAAAACGAATTACAACGAAAAAAAACTGAATTAGAACGTATACTATTTGTCGTCCTCAAGAAGAATTAACCAGCGATGAGGTAGAGGTGATATCAGAGTTAATAAAAGAAAGACTGGATCACGCTGTTTTAGACGGGTTTACTGATAGCGCTGATGTACTAGTAAAATTTGTCTATACTGGTAGTACACCAAGTTACAAATATAATACCACCAAGAGTATGAACTCGTTTCTTATAAGAGAGTTTACTGACTTTGTATCGCTTTATCAACAATACGTAGACCTTTCTTTACCTCCGAATGAGGATTATATATACGAAATCATAGGAATTAGAATAAAAGTGGTAAAACCACCCAGTGGTGGATGTTGGGACCATAATTATTCGGAAACAATAACAGATGGGGTTAAAAGGAAACGCCTATTATTAACTAATAATAACTGTTTCTTTCGGTGTTTAAAACAACTCAAACCAGATTTTAATCCTACAATTACTGTCTGTGATGAGATACGAAGAGTATATGGGTTAGCTCCTAAAACACCCGTGCCGGTGCCAGTAGCGTGGGATATAATAAAAAGGTATCAGTTACCTGTTGGTTTATTCTGCGAAGAGACAAAAGAGCATTACGGTAAAGAGTATCTCACTACTATAGAACTAGCTAAGGGACATTACAGTCTTATCATCGAACATGAAAAGAAGAAGTGTTCGTCTTGTTGTTCTATTTATTTCGGCGAAAAGCATACTTGCTCGGTTGTTTGTTCTCGTTGTGGTAAACGATATAAGAAAAAACACGAGTGTAACAATAACACGGCTGGTTATTATTATTATGTAGTAATAAAGAAAAAGGGTAGGTGTTTGATCCAAAGAACAATAAAGAACAAAGAGTTAAACCCCAACATAATTCACTATGATATAGAATCTTACACAAAAATTGTCGACGGACACAAGGTTCATACACCTTACATTCTTGGTTTCGTAGAAAAAGATAGTGATTTTTGTTACTATGCGGGTGATGATTGCGTCGACAATTTTGTACGATATTTGTTGAGCAAAACTGCCGTAGGCACTGGCAAAGCCACTGATGATTTTATTGTTAACGCTTATAACGGGAGTAACTTTGATCACTACTTCTTGGTTAAGAGTATAAATAAACTGGGATTAGCTCCGGAAAAATTTATCGTGAATAACGGAAGCATAATCGAGTTACAAAAAGATAGAATACGATGTTTCGATCTGATGAAACACATAGGTAGTTCTTTGAGTCAAGCACTGTCTGATTTTGGTTGCAAAGTACAAAAAGGAGAATTTGATCACAGTCAATCAAAACGCTGGGAAGATATGTCTGATAGTATGAGAAATTAGTGCCTTGTTTATCTACAGTCTGATGTACTTGGTCTACGAGAGTTATTTAATAAATTAAACAACCAGTGTTACAAAGATTTTGGTAGGGATATTACCAACTTCATCTCGACTAGTTCTCTAGGATTCGACATCTGGAAAGATTATATACCTTAAGGAGTTGTGGTTGACATATCTGATTCAACAGAGATGGAGAAAAATATCAGAAAGAGTATTTACGGTGGACGGTGTTATAAGAGCAAGACTGGGTTTGTATCTGATCAGTTTAAGGAAAACATAAACTATGATGATGTAACTGATTTCCCTTGTTAAATGTGGACGTCGTGTCCCTTTATCCAACCAGTATGTTACACGAATATCCGGTGGGACAAAGAAAATATACCACCTCAGAGATGAAGGGTAAAATGGGGATATATAAAGTCAAGTATGTTACAAACAAGAAACTGCTTCATCCAGTAGTAGCAAGAAAGGACGAAAAAGGAGCAACTAAATGGGACTTAGAAGACTCGGAGGGTTGGTATACTTCAGTTGATATAGAACAAATGATTAAATATGGTTATGATGTTAATATTATCGAGGGATATTATTGGGAAGAAACTAGTAAGGTGTTTTATGATATATACAGAAATTCTTTCAGCTCATGAAAACTAGTCAAAAAGGAAGTGTTCAGTATACATTAGCAAAACTATTGATGAATGGTCTCTATGGAAAAATGATCCAAAGACCAATATTTAACCACATCCAAACAATAAGAGACAACAATGAATACTGGAAGTTTCACCATAAGTATGTGGTTACGGGTCTGGAACTAATTTCATCTACTTGGTATGTATCAGGTTACTTAAGATCCGAGATTGACTCGGTTGATAAGATCAGTAAGCCGTCACATTTTGGTGCTTTTGTTCTGGCTTATAGCCACAAGATCATGTACGATCATATGACGAGGTTAAATCCAGAGAACAAAATAAAGTTAGACTTCTACTATACTGACACTGATAGTCTTCACGTGCCCGGTGAACAAGCAAAACTAATACCTAATTACAACGGTAATAACTTAGGTGACTTGGCTAACGACTACAAGAAAGACGCTAAGATAATTAAAGCAGTTTATATTGCACCAAAGTTATACATGACTATAACGATAGAAACAGATAATGTAATTAGTGTTAAGACAAAGGGTAAAGGACTAAATAAAACTAAGTTAAGTCAAGAAGACTTTCAAAAGACGATGAAAGGTGAAGAAGAATATAAGGGATTTCTCCATGAAGAAGGTACATCTAAAGAGGACTTCTAAAGAAAGGGTATTGATCATTTTAGTATTCTTCACCTCACAAACTTTGAGAGACGTGGAAATAAAAACGAATACAAGGGAAGAATTTTCTTGGATAAGAATAAATCTGTTTCTATAGGAAGCTGTCGATTACCAAAGTCCACATAAATCCATGACGTTAGAGGTTTATGTGCTATGTCTATCATACGGTAGACAGTCCACATAAATCCATGACGTTAGAGGTTTATGTGCTATGTCTATCATATGGTAGACAGTCCACATAAATCCATGACGTATATACAATGTGTATACGTTAGAGGTTTATGTGCTCTGTCTACCATATGCTAGACAGTCCACATAAATCCATGACATATGAGGTTTATGTGCTATGTCTATCATATGGTAGACAGTCCACATAAATCCATGACGAATGAGGTTTATGTGCTATGTCTATCATATGGTAGACAGTCCACATAAATCCATGACGTATATACAATGTCTGATAAATCCATAACGTATACGGTAAATTTGTCATACAACAATTGACAAAGCAGAAAAATAATAAATCTTTATTATATCCCTGAAAGAACACGCACAAATTCCTCCACAAGGTAACTCCGAGAAAAGCTTAGTCCAGCATGGTCTGAATAACCTGCGCATGGTGTGATTAGTCTAGAATATTATTCCCGGTTGCTGTTTTTATATCCTGATTTATAATATCACTATTCGTATTGTAACTATCCATTATTATTATTTTTTCCTCTGGTAATTTCGGCTTGTTTACCAAGTGCTGTTCATCGTGACAAACCTAAAATAACATACCAAATGGAAATTTACTTGATAACTTGGCAACAGGTTAACATCGTATTGATTTTGTTTCATTGTGAAATTTCACTGCGGCGTATCGATTACCTATTAGGGGTACACAAAGGAGATTAAATAGATTTTAACAAGTTAAGAAAACGTATTTTGTCATTAAAGTAATTTGTAAAATAGATTTTAATAAGTTAAGAAAACGTATTTTGTATTTCCCGATCAAAACAATGAAATATTTTCTTGTCTGGTAAGTTAAGATACAGAAAAGAATATTTATTTTTAGTTATTTCAACAAGCGTATTTTTTGAGACCTGAAGTTCTGAAGATATAAGTTCTCTCTCCTTTTTACTCGGAAAATTATACAATATACACTACGTAGAAATTACAGTTTAGTCGACAGTCTTTAGGTATTCGAAAATAGGACTGACTTAAATAAATTACGCTCATTTTTTTATGTCTTCCGCCTATAAAGTATTTCACAATAGAAGATTGATCTTGTGAACAAATATAGTCGTCAAAAATTACAATTTTTTGTTTGTCATCAGATACTTCGTCGATGTCTTCAACTTTATCATTAGATACTTGCACCAAGTCTTCCAGAGACACTCCTAGTTTTTCCGCTATTTCCTCTAATCTTCGAATTAGTTCCTTATAATAATGCTGCTCCAAATTTTTTGCGTAAAGAATAATTTTGTCGTAATACAATAAGGGTTTAAATCAAAGGTGCGTTAGCAAATTTGTTTTACCAGATCCACTCGGCCCAACAATGAGTAAACGGAAAAAATCACTCGGCATATTTTTTGCTCCTTGTATTGTTCTAAACTTGTTCGTATTAGACTTTTCCGGGAAATATCTAGGAATCGTTGTCATTTTTTATAACTAAAGATTTATTAGATAAAAAAAAAACATAATGTTGTTTTAGGTAGGAGTGAGTCTCAACTGTTGTAGTGAGTAAAACCTAAAATTTATAGTGTGATTTATATAATAAAAATCAGAAAAAAAAGATGAATAGTGAACAAAACAAAACTTACGAAATACTTGCAATGTATGATTTACACACATGTAAGAAAGATGAATATTTATAAATCAATGAGGCTGCCAAACGGAGTTTACAAAATACTTGATATTCAAGAGGAAGAGAAGATCGTACATTTGTATCATCTTCGTTAGAGTGCGGGTGTCCGAAGAAGAACTGGCAGACTTACTAGAAATACAAAGGACTCAAAAGTATTTAACTAAAGTAAAAGAAAGAGTCGTACGTCCTCCTAGAGTGTGGGTGTGCAGTGAATTACAAGAAGTATTTGTTTAGTTGTGCACCGAAACCTAGTTTGTTTTTTACTCCTATTACACTCTGAACTATTTTTTTTTTTATAACTCGTGCCTTAAACGGGTTAAAACAAAGTATTGAGCGTTGAAGAATGAGTAAAACTTATAAGATTTTTGTTTTACTTATGAGATGTTTAATCCGTAAACATCGTAAAAAATGTGAGTGAACTATTTGGCTACAATCTCCAATGACCTCATTAAAATTTAGTTTTGATTTAAACAATAAAAAATCAAATAATAAAAGATATTTAAACATCGTAAAAAAAATCTAGTTTACCCGTCTCAACCGTAGTGAATAACAAATCTTACATGTTTGTTTGTTCTATAGTCCCGTTAGTAGTAGTTAACTATCCCAAAAAATCTGCGTTTTTCAAAAACGTTTTTCAAAAACGCAGATTTTTTTGGGATAGTTAACTACTTGTGGGGATAATTACACGCGTTTGATATGGACTCTATTTGACAACAACGACATACAAAGCAGCATTTTTTCCACATGAACAGGGATCCATTTTTACAATAAATAGGACTTTCACATGAAGACAAGTGTATTTTTTCAATGGTTATAACGGGCTATAACAAATGAAAAAAACACATTTGGTAATAAATGAATAACCAATAAACTCCCAAATAATCAGACGATTAAGATACTGACTGGCGAGAAGACTTCATTATCTTTGAAACTGAATGCAAAAGATAATATCTAAACACAAACAATGAGGTACAGAGCTGAAATGCTTATTAAACGTCAATTATCTCTGACTGACAAAACAAGATTTTTCTCTGGCAGTTTGGCGAGTTGCGCAATTCATGCTTATACCTTTCCGGAGTACCTGATGGTACCTCAAGTTTTTGTAGTGGTTCACACTGTTTTTGCTTTTTGGCATTCTTTTTCCTTTTTGTTTATTTGTTTTGTCTTCGTCATGTTGTCTAAATTCGTGTTGGATATGATTTGCCGTGATTTGGGCATTTTAGATTTTCGGAATTTCCCCTTTCCAGATTTTGTTTCGGTATTCATTTGCCCCGATGTGTTAAACTATACATATGGGGAGGGGTAATTCTCTAATCATTTCCATTAACCAATAAGTTTTTATTATTATTATTATTATTTACAATATTTATATAGCGCATAACTAATAACAATTACTCTGAGACATGTGATAAAAAAATGTACAGTTGGCTTAAAACATGAAAAACAAAGACGAATCACCTATATATATATATATATATGTGTGTGTGTGTGTGTGTGTGTGTGTGTGTGTTACATGGGCAAATAAAAATTAGGAAAAACATAAAATCAAGGAGAAAACTAAAACATAGAGAATATGATGGGCGAATAAAACAATATAAAATTTTATTTACAGAAGAAAAAAAAATGAATAGGAAAAATGAAGTACAATACGTAAAATGATTAGAAGAACTTACTAGTATATCACCAAAAAAAATCATATTAATAACGAGTCCAAAACTACCAAAAACATGTGATGGTAAAAAAATACATATTACTAAACGACACTGTCAGTGGAGATTTATAAAAAGTCTGAGTAAGCTTATGTAAACAAATGAGTTTTAAGTCTTGATTTGAAATCATCAATACTGTCTAAAATTTTTAATTCATCAGGAGGATTGTTCCACAAAGTTGCACCTGCCACGTCGAATCTACGCAGACCATATTTTTTTGTTTTTACTCTTGGTGTGTTGATTCTGATAGTATTTTAAGAGCGCAGTGATCTGGACGGTTTGTACACAGACAAAAGTTCTTGGAGATATGATGGCGCTACTCCATGAAGTGATTTAAAAACGTATACGAGAAGTTTAAACTCACATCGAAATTTGACAGGTAACCAATGGAGATCGACTAACACTGGTGTAATATGATCGTATTTTTTGTGCCGAGTAATTAAACGTGCTGCAGCATTCTGAACTCTTTGCAGTTTATTTAGTGAAGATGCATTAACGCCATAGAGTAGTGCATTCCCGTAATCTAGTCTCGATGTAATCATAGAACACATTTCTACATTTCACAACTTGTTCGATATGCACGAGTATGTAGTAATGTTTCTGACTTCAACGACCGAAATCTTTGTCTCACTGAAAAACTTCTGCATCAAGGGTTTAGATATCATAAATTGATAAAAACATTCTCTAAATTTTATTATAGATACATTGACTTGTTAAGAAAATTTGGTTCTACATGCAGGGCACTTATACATCAGGGCATTTCACATCCTAACTTCTATGGAAATATCATTTACAAAGCGCATAAATTCAAAAATTGTCCTTCCAAACTTATTAATCCGTTGAACAAACTTATTCATAAAGGATATAAATACAGCATTGTTGTTAAATCTTTACTTCTGCTTTTGTTGGCAAAAATATTGATCATATCCTAAATGCTTTACCCCATAACTAAATTTAAACAATTTTTCATATTGGCAGTATTTGGCATTGCACAATATCATGTTCTTCTTTCATAATTGATGATGTTGTTATACCAAATCTATTTAGAAGTATTTCAATTGAAATTTCATATGTAAGAAGGCTCGATATCATAGTCAACGGAAATTATGTCCTTAGCTAGCTGTCAGTAACTGCGAGCATTTGTCCGGACAGTACCTGTGTGTATTGTCTTCATGTTTTATGTACTTCATTGTAAGGGTACTCGTCTTGATAAGTTGGACTTTTTTCTAGTTTGATTTTTACTGTGAGTCTTTTTGTGTATTTTTTTTAGCCATTCACCACACATAGGGGGAGGGTTTGGATCCAAGGAAACGAGTTTAACCCCACCGCAATTTTTGCGCCCGTCCCAAGTCAGGAATATGTTGGTTATTGGCTTGTCCTTGTCTTCTTATAACATTTTTGTTTCTTGATATTTGGGTTATTGGATGTGGTTTGTTTCCATTGATTTATTCATTTTTTTTACCTTTTCGGGGCCATTTAGGGCTTACTATATGGTGTGAGGTTCCTCACTGTGTTGAAGACCATATGGTGACCCCTAGATGTTTTGTTTTTGGTCGTTTTAACCTGGATATGGGATGTTGTCTCCTTGACATTTACCCCATTTCCTTTCTTTTTCACACTAATGTTTTACAAACACAATCGGTAATATAAGATCGTATTTTACCGATATTCCTTATTTGGTTGAAACAAGATCTTGAGACGGAAGTAATTTGTTGATTCATGCTGAGAGTCTTATTTAAATGAACTCCAAGATTTTTCACGCATGATCAGTCACTATTATGCCGTTGAGAGTAAGTTGACAAGATTGAAAATCATTCACCCTATTTTTTGGACTAAATATAATTAGTTCAGTTTTATCTTGATGTAGTTTCAGTAAGTTGATTTTCATCCAAGAACTGATGTCGTATATACAATTCTCTAATCGAATGGCGATGTTAACCCAATTGTCTATCGGTTCGATCACTAAGTATAGCTGAGAATAGTCAGCATAACAATGGTAAAACATGTTGTGATTCTATTTTTTTTCTCTCTATGATATAGAATGTGGTAACGTTTAAAACCTAATATCAACAGGTGTTTTTCTAATTACGGTCTGTTTCCAAGACATGATCTTGCGTCAAAACTTGCATTATGAGAATAAAAGACTAGTCTGCTCTAAAACGGCTGACGTAACAAAAGGCAAATCCTCAACATGAATTTTCACACGTACAGCATAGACACTTAATATGGTAGTGTTTTTTAGATGGTGATATAATATATATGATAATATATTCGATATTATATACTAAAAAGCACAAATAAAGAGACAATCTCCTATTGATCACAATAATCGCATTCATTTAGTATCTTAATCACATTGTGCACTGAAATTGTAGATAGAACGGAGAATAGACTGAAGTCATACATGTAGATAATACTGTAGGTGGACTATATAAAACAAAGTTGTTACCTCGTGATTTCAGTACCAGAACGAACTCGTGTGCGATGAACAATTATATTTTATTAGGCTTTTAATATCAGTTCTTAGAAATTTAGCATGGAAGAAAACAGAATTTTATTAAATGTTGACTGTCTGGATTTGATATTTTTGCAAAAATATATTTAACAGCATTAGTTTCTGTAAAGTACATTGACGCTTGCCATACCGATATCATGTCTAACAACAGTAACACAGTGACCCGCCTTGCCACTGTTTGAACAAAGCAGAAAAAAGGTGAACTTGGTGCCAGGGATATTATTTATTTGATTTTTGAATATCAAACTCTAATGTCATTCTATATAAGTTTTATGATAAAACTAAAAGGATACATTTTTAACGGAAAAGAAACTCAAACCTGTGGGTAAGCCTTATACTATCCCACTTTGAAGCATGAAGCTGGTTGCCTGTAGACTTTCTGGATTTGATGTTTTTGGAAAAGTTTGTTACCTCTAGAAACTTCCGGGATTTGATATGTCTGTAAAAGTTTACAAGTATTGAAAAGTATTGGTTACCTGTAGACTTTCTGGATTTGATATTTCTGTAATATTGTAGTCGCTGAACTTTGGTCCCTCCTGGTCTGCTCTGTCATAGAAAATGAGTTGAGCTGGTCGGCCCTGTAATTGGAGTTAATCATTGTTTACATAATGCAAACATCTAACAATAAATTTATAATTTAGATTTGATCTTACGATCTATGCACAATTTAATAATCAATTTAAACAAAAAAATAAAAAGTAAAATAAATCACTTAACGTACAATTAAGACTGGGATAAAGGATTATTTTACAACTTTTTTTTACACAGTTGCTAGATTTTAGAATCCGCAAGTTAGGAATCTCCCTGATAGCGGATCTGTTCAGGCTTTGGAAAGACGCCGAGACTTATTTTGAATGTTCTTTAAGTGAAAGATTTTTTAATTTTTTAAGATGGCTGAAAATAGTTTAACTGGGCTACCGCTCAAGACATTCAATAAAATCTTAACATAACGTTTAACTAGACTTTGGAGACAGATGCGCATTCAACTGAATCTGTGCTTAATTCATGGTGCCAGAAGGAATAAAGGGCTACGCCGAGCGCAGCATGACGACCGCAGCATGTCGACCCCTGAAATTCGAACAAGTGTAGTTTAAAGTGAATGTGGACCCAGTAAAACGCTTGACAAAGTAATTAGCCGGACACAAACTAGGGGAAAAAATCAACCCTTTTGATCACTAAGAATAATATGAGCTACGCCAAATCCATTCCTGGCTTTTGCTGGTGCCGGTACCAAGTCCGGCTATCCCGAGTTCCTATCATTATTATGTTTGTCTCTTGTTTTCATTATTGTTTTTCTGGTGCAGTTTGCTTGTAGATTGTGGCATGTGATTGTAGTTCCTGTCCATTGTAGGTGTTTGCTGTTTTCCTGTTTTTGTAACTGTACTACAGAAAGCATATATCAAGAGAAATAAAAACTAGAGCTGTCGCCGAATGGCAACCAATTATGCCCCCGCTCATTGAACCCTGAATCAATATGGAAAGTGCAAATTCAAGCATGGGTTTGACACAATACAGGTGTTGACACAGTACAAGTATGGACACAATGATATGCCTCTCTTTTTTCCAAAATACAAAAAAGGGAAGTTCTGAGGCCGAAAATCAATTCTATGGGTGCTAGGCAATCTTCCTGTAAAGTTTCATCAAATTTGAAGCACTTTGAATTTTCCCGCCTTTTTTCAGTATCCATGGTAACGGCGGCAATTTTGAATATTCCAAAAGATATGTGTGTGCACATCTACTTATTGTAAGTAGGATTCCTTTTAAGTAGTTGGAATTTGTTTGCACACTTTCTAAAAAACATAAATAGTTGTGTTTTTCATTCGTACGGACGGACGTACGGACGAACGAACGAACGAACGGACGGACGGACGGACAAGGGTAAAACAATATGCCCCTGACTTTTCGTCGCGGGGGCATAAAAATCCATCCGAATCCGATGAAACTTAAAGATTTCACATTGTTTAGGAAAATTGCAATTTTGGCTCCTTTGACCCCTTGTAGCTGGGAAACGGTAAGAGCTACGCAAAAGTCATTGACATACTACCGACAGCTTATGTCAAGAGAAATCCAAAGAAAAAAATCCCATCGAAATCCGATGAAAAATAAAAATTAAAGGTAATCTGCAAATTTGCAATTTTGTCCCCATTCGGCCCCTTATAGCTAGGAAAAGAAAGAAGTTGTCAAAAATCTGATAGAGCAGCTCTATGTTTATTTTCAAAAGGAATCCATTGCAAAAAACTGCATCAAAATCGGACTAAAAATAAAAAATATGAAATTTTTGAAAATCGCCCCTTTTGGGCCCCATTTATCTCGTGAACAGTACATGCCACGTAAATCCGTTGACATACTACTGATAGGAAATTTAATTATGAATACACTGAAAGAAACCCCATCAAAATCCAATAAAAAATAAATATTCTACAGCCAAATATGTGAAAACACCCAATTTTGCCCTTTTTGGTCCCTTTTTTAACAAGTGTGGATCCAAATTGATGTCTCGACGATCCCTTCATGGTCGCAAATTTGGTGTGAATTCTCAAACTGACTAAATCAGAAAACTAAACATATTCGCTAGACTTTGAAATTAGGGTAAGTGACAAAAGCAATAGAGCAGACTGTCATGAATCACCAAAAACGAAAATATCAGTGACCACTGATAGATACTGAAAAACCAAACATGTTCATTAGTCCGTGAAAATGAGGTAAAGGGCTAAAGCCAAACAGCAGGCTGTCATGTTCCATTTAAGACAAACCCAAATACCAAATATTATTGACCTTACATTAATAGATACTGGGAAACTTAACATGATCACTGGACCGTGAAATTGAGGTCACAGACAAAAGCCATATAGCAGACTATCATGTACTACACAATACCAACCTATATTCCAAATAATATTGATTTACCACTTATAGTTACTGAGAAAATGACCTAATCACAAAAACTTGCTCAGTAGTCCATTAAATTGAGGTAAAGGACAAAAGCCATATGACAGACTGTCATGTACTACCTAAGACCAACCTCCATACCATATATCATTGACCTACCACTTATAGTTACTGAGAAACTAAACTAAGCACAAAAACTTAACATGTTCATTGGACCGTGAAATTGAGGTCACAGACATAAACCATATAGCAGACTATCATGTACTACCCAAGAACAACCTATATACCAAATAGCATTGACCTACCACATATAGTTACTGAGAAAATGACCTAATTACTAAAACTTAGCATGTTCACTGGACCATGAAATTGAGGTTGAGGACAAAAGCGATATGACAGACTATCATGTACTTTCTAAGACCAACCTACATACTAAATATCATTGACCTACCACTTATAGTTACTGAGAAACTTAACTAAGCGCAAAAACTTCACAAAAACTTCACAAGTTCATTGGACCATGAAATTGAGGTCAAGGACAAAAGCCATATGACAGACTGTCATGTACTACCTAAGACCAACCTACATACCAAATATCATTTACCTACCACTTATAGTTACTGAGAAGCTAAACGAAGCACAAAAACTTGACATGTTCATTGGACCGTGAAATTGAGGTCACAGACAAAAGCCATATAGCAGACTGTCATGTACTACTCAAGACCAACCTATATATCAAATATCATTGACCTACCATTTATAGTTACTGAGAAAATGACCTAATCACAAAAACTTTAACATGAAAGTTTACGCCGCCGCCGCCATACTTTGTACGCATAAGTCTCGCTTTCCGCGCCTTACGTCGCGGACGAGACAAAAAACGGGAGGAGCCAAAATAACCAAAACCTACCCAAGCCTTCCTTTTGTACTTAGGAACACTGTGTTAAAATTTCATGAGGATTGGTCAACTGGAACTTTTAAAAGGTAATTCACCAAAAACAAAAGTATCTACAGACGACGACGACGCCGGACGACAACGACGACGACAGCACCATACCATTATACGACCTCAACTTTTTTGCGGTCGTATAAAAAGCAAAAAAAAAGTAAACAATCTTACAGCAATAAAGCCAAATGATGACGTAAACATCTAACAACAAATATCTTTAGGGAGCAAGTTTTAGGTTTTGCTTCAATTTTGTTATTACCCTTATCCTTTTGAATATTTTATATATCTTGCATTTTTTTTAAATATTTGGAGCTTTAGATACCAATGAAAGGGTATAGAATAAAGGAACATGAGACAATGACTCAAAAGACTCCTAACTACACTCCTTATTATATAGATTCCAACTTCAATGACTTAAATTTGTTAAAAAGGGAATGTTTTATACAATTCCAATTTGCTAAGTTCAAAGTTTAAGATATCGTCTACAGTAGATCTCGCATTCATGACTTCTATCTTGCATTTAAAATTTTGGGGTATATATAAAATACCTATAATTTTTCAATGTTTCTCTACTTGACTATACTTGACTTGACTATATCTTGCATCTTTTTTAGCATTACCATGAAAGTGCTCATTTATGTAGCAAATTCGTTTCAGTACTATAAACAACAGTGCCTTTAAGATAAGATGCTGCACTGAACTGTTACAGCATATAATGTACAAAAATAAGATACCTCAGTTTTCCTTAACTTAAGTCTCCCCTTTTCTACTTTGAAGAACACATCTTCTTGTCGTAGTATATCAGGTCCTTCGGTACAAATTTCGGACGATGTCTTCAAAACTCCTTTTACGTCTCTAAGATATGCTTTTATTTCAACATTTGAGGGCATGTTCACAGTGGTACTGCTAAAATCCTTTGCAGTGAAATTCTGTAAAAAAAAGATATTCTAACAAGTATGGATAAGCTTGCAAAGAGGATAAAATCATATCAAAAATACCTCTTATCAATCCAGAGGAATATATTTAGTATGCATCACAGATTCTGAATGGTATGCTCTCATGTTTATTTACTCCATACCTTCCCATAAAATATTGTAACTATAAAACCAGATACTTACATAAAATTTCTCTACTTGTATAATGACGTATATGACACGACTGAATTTTCATTGTAATATATAAGCTCTCATATCATCAATAGGCATACCTAGCGAAATCTACGAATTTCTATGGGATATATAAGATCATTATGTCAGAAAAAAGGCACTTGGAAGTCACTAAAAAAATTTCAAAAGACTAAAAGCGTTGACTTCATTCAACAAAATTACAAAATAGGAGACAAACTTACAAACTATAACTGCTTCGTTCGAGGTAGAGTGAATCAGTGTGTCTATTTTCGGCAACAAAGATAAGATTTCTACAGAAATATCCTAACAATTAGATGTTTAAGTCCACAGACACGAATACTAGAGGCTCAGTGACTGAGCCTGAATCGCTCACCTGACAAATGCTTCTTATAAAAGCCACCTCCATACTGATGACCAAAAATGATGCTTTTTCTCTTAGGGTCTGATGTTAAGCTATATGCCATGTTGGCAGCAATGTTTTTTGTCAGATACGACCAAAATGAGCAACTTTTGAACAGGACCTTCAATACATCATTCCAATTCAGTTTGGTTAAATTTGCTTCTATAATTTCATAGTAGTAAGTAGTTACGAAAATTATTTTATTCCCTTAGAGTCCTGTGTTAATCTATGTTCCTCGCTGGCAGCCATGTTTTTTGTTTGATCAGAACGAAATGATCAATCTTTCTAAAGAACCGTTTAAACATCATTTATGTAAAGTTTCAGATGAAAAATAAAAATGCGATTTTTCCCCATAGGGTCCACTGTTAAACCTAAGTTCTTTGCTGGCAGCCATGTCTTTTGTCGATTGAAACAAAGTATGCAATCTTAGAAAAGGACCTTCAATACATCATTTCGTTAAATTTTACTTGAATTTGCCTCCCTGATTTCATCAGAGAAGATGGAAATGTGATTTTCCACACTGGGTCCTATTTTAAACAAAAGTTCCCCGCTTGCGGCCAGGTCTTTTGTCGGATCGGAACGAAATGAGCAAACTTTGTAAAGGACCTGCCATACATCATTCCTGTTTGTTCCATGCTCGCTGGTGACCATGTTATTTGTCGGATCAAAGCGAAATGGGCATTTTTGTAAAGGACCTTCTATGAATCATTCCTGTAATGTTTGTTTGATTGCGATTGCTTCAGTGGTTTCGTTGGAGAAGATGAAAATGTGATTTTTCTCATAGGGTCCTATGTTAAACCTAAATTCTGCGGCCATATTTTTTGATGGATTGGAACAGAATGAGCAATCTTTGTAAAGGACCATCCATACATCATTCTTTATTGCGTGCCTAAGCTTCATAAGAATCCCTACAAACAGAGATTCATTGCAGGATCTGCCAGATGCACCACTAAGCCCCTATCGAAACTCCTTACCACTTTACTTACTGCAGTTAGAGATGGTCTAAAAAACTACTGCGAAAAAGCTTATTCTACGATCGGCGTGCATCAGATGTGGATTCTTAAAAATTCCAAAGATCTCCTTGAACAGCTTTCCTCAAACAGTCTCGCATACTGCAATAGCATTCAAACTTTTGATTTTTCTACCCTGTATACAACCCTTCCACATACTAGTAATAAACTCAAAACAATAATTTCCGATCTGATACATCAATGTTTCTGTACCAAAAACAGAGAACGCAGGTTTTCATATTTGGTAATAGGAAAAGATAAAACATATTTTATTAAGAACCACACTGAGTAAAACAAGAAATACAGTGAAAATGACGTGATAAAAATACTTGAATCTTTTTACTGATAACATTTTTGTTGAATGTGGAGGCCGCGTTTTTCAACAGACAATAGGAATTCCTATGGGAACAAACTTTTAGCTGACCTTTTCCTTTTTTCGTATGAAGCAAAGTTTTTACAAGGGCTAATACAACAAAAACAAAAACAACTAGCCCAGACTTTTAATTTCAGCTTCAAATATATAGACGATGTACTTTCTCTTAATAACCAAAGATTTAAAGAATATTTACATCGCATCTACCCCAGTTATCTTGAAATTAAAGAGACAACCGATACACCAAACTCTGCTTCATACCTTGACTTTTTTTATACATTGACGAACATGGACGTATATAACAAACGTGATGATTTTGACTTTCCAGTTGTGAACTTTTCCTTTCTCTGCAGCAATATACCTACCTCACCAGCATATGGAGCGTATATTTCACAATTAATTCGTTACTGTAGAGCGTGCAGTTCATACAGTGACTTTGTGGAAAGAGCAAAAGCACTGTCACAAAAACTGCTGAGTCAGGGATATGTTCAGCCTTTGTTACTTTCGTCCCTTCAGAAATTCTATGGCCGTCACCACGACATCATAGATAGATATGAAATGTCAGTGTCACAAATGAAAACTGACATTTTCAACTAGATTCACGTCTTCCCGGATTTGACTTAACCGGTTTTGACTTAACCCTGGACTGACCCACTGACAGTGTGACGGGTGCTGTATACAGAGCAGGACATGCTTACCCTTCCGGAGCACCTGATGTCACTCTGTTTTTGAGAGTTCAAACTGTTAGTGCTTTAGTTTTTTATGTTGTATATGTAGTGGTTGTGTCTTTTGTGGGTATGTAGTGTCTTTGGTCTTTCGTCTGCTGGTGTTCTTGATTTTGCCTTGTTTCTGGACTTTCATTTATGTAATCGTGTGCTTTGTTCCTTCGGTATTCTATTGCCGTTGTCTTGTAAAGTTTGATTGAATTTGCTTCAGTGGTTTAAGAGAAGAAAATAAAGGTAATTTTTCCTATAGGGTCCTATGTTAAACCTAAGTTCTGTGCTGGCGGCCTTGTTTTTTGTCGGATCGAACAAAATGAGCAATATTTTGTAAAGGACATCATCCATCTTAAGTTTGGTTAAATTTGCCTCAGTGGTTTCAGAGGAGAGGATGAAAATGTGATTTTTCCCATAGGTTCCTATGTTAAACGCAAGTTCCACGCTGGCAGTCATGTTTTTGTCAGATCAAAGAGAAATTAGCAATCTTTATAAAGGACCTTCCATAAATCACCGATGCCTCTGCTGGTGGACTGTAAGTCCCCGAGGGTATTCACCAACCTAGTAGTCAGTACTTCGGTGCTGACCCGAAAACCAATTTTATTTAAATTTGCAATATCTAAATTTTACCGAATTTTGTTTAAAACTAAGGAGTATCTCCCTCGTGCATAGCTCTGTCCTTAGCTGAATTCTGGCTTTTCTTTTTAGACCCTTTTGGTTATTTGTTCTCCATCAGATTTTACACGTTTTTGGTTAATGGACTTCCAAATGTTTTGGTTTTATCTGCACTGATGAGACATAAGTTGTCGAAATGCGCATATGCAGAAAATAAATTAACAGTAACTTCGGTATTTTGATACATACCATTCCTGTAAAGTTTGGTTGAATTTGCTTCAGTGGTTTCGGAAGAGAAGACGAAAATGTGATTTGTCCCATAGGGTTCTACGTTATACCTAAGTTTCGCTCTGGCGGCCATGTTTTGTCGGATCGGAACGAAATGAGCAATCTTTGTAAAGGACCTTCCATACATCATTCCTGTAAAGTTTGGTTGAATTTGCTTCGGACGGACGACGGACGCCAAGTGATGGCAATAGCTCACACTGACCCTTCGGGTCATGTGAGCTAATAAGTAACAAGAAATTAACAACAGTCAAAAATAAGAATGGATCAATCATATCCTGATCTATGGCCTCAACGGCACTACTGGTCCTCTTAGTGCTTTAAGCATGTCTCTCAATGTGCACCATTCCCAGATGTATATCTCTTTTTGTGTTTTATGGGTAACATGCACTAGGATCAGGATATGTGCTGGAATCTTGTTAGCCAAGGTCGAATTTCCCAGTGTCTTGAGTGTATTCTGCTACTGCCTGTATGACTGTTCTATGTTCTGCGTCTTGATGTTCTTAACGTGTTAGCAGCATGTTCATGTCCATTATTGTTCCTGTATATTGCTTGACCTTGTTCATAATTTGGTTATTTTCGGTTTTCTATAAGGGAGAATGTATCAGAAAAAGTTCTGTTGTATCTTCTATTCCACGGTTGCATTTCGGTGATATTACTTTGCCTATTTAGTGACGACATTTTTTAAGCTGTGGGTAATATCTTCATGAACCAGGATGATTGATATCTGTTCGGTTTAGGAAGTTAAGCATGTTGTTATTAACTACTGTTGGCTTAAGCATGAGTAGCTGTCTTCCTGTGTCAGAAATGGTCAAATTCCTTTGCCATTTTTCAACAACTAATTTTGACATCTGATGTTGTGATTGTCTGACTCATGTTTTCCTTCCTTCTTCTGCCAGTCTGTCTGCAATATCATTTCCAGATATATCTGCATGGCCTGGTGTTCACTGCATTACTATTTCGATAGCTTTTTTGCACAGTTTTAAGTACAGCTTTCTTAATATCATGGATGATTTCGAAATGCACATATGCAGAAAGTAAATTCACAGTAACTTCGGTATTTAGTTATTTGTTACCACTGGGTCGATGCCACTGCTGGTGGACTGTTAGCCCCCGAGGGCATTCACCAGCCCAGTAGTCAGTACTTCGGTGCTGACCCGAAAGCCGATTATTTTTGGAACCTTACAATATCTAAATTTTTGTAAATTGTATTGAAAACTAAGGAGTATCTCCCTCACGCAAAACTCTGTCCTTAGCTGATTTTGGCTTTACATTTAGATCATATTGGTTATTTGTTCTCTATCAGTTTTTAAACATCTTTGAGTTTATGGTCTTCCAAACGTTTAGATTTTATCTGCACTGATGAGACATAAGTTGTCGAAATGCACATATGCAGAAAGTAAATTCACAGTAACTTCGGTATTTAGTTATTCATAGTTGGATAGTTTGTGGAACTCCAGTTGAGGTTGAGTATTAATATAAGAAAGATAACAGGAAACACCTATAATGGCCGTAAACCACAATCACATGCCACAATCGCGGTCTGGCTATCTGAAAAGATATTAAGGAGTGTTCTTTGTAAGGCAGGAAGATGACTGAACTTTCTCCAAAACAAGGACCTTGGTCACATCTTCATGATCTTTCACTGAAGGTAATAGCCGATGTTGTTGGAATTTTTGCTATTAATGGGGAATGAAAGGATATGGAGTAAATGCACATGAGACAAAGTCTCTACAAATACATGGTAAAAACAAGCAAAGGAACAACGCTTTTATTGTTGTTGTTCATCTTGAAGTCACCATAAGGCCTTCAACAATGAGCTTTGCTCATACCTCATAGTAAATTCAAGAAGTCTTCAATAACCTCCATACTCTCTATGATTAGTTCTAATTTTGGAGCTACCTAGACGACTCCAGTACTGATGGGAATTTTAGACCATCAGACTACCACCTACAATGTATGTAAATTCTGTTTCAATCATACGTAGGTAAACTAAGGTAGAGTGTTGCATATCTTTGGCTTGGCTGATGGCTTTGCCAAGTGGTGACTCATATCTGTCATGTCCATCTCCATTCTTGTTTATCTCTGATTGTTGTTTTTCAGGATCTTTGGTAGATTTTGATTGTATTTTTGTCAGTTCTCTTATGGTTACTTCTTCAATTCCGAAATCTATTGAAAGGATGCTGGCTTTAACTTCAAGGGCTTCTATTGAAAGGATGCTGGCTTTAACTTCAAGGGCTTCTCTGTCTGTCAATTTTTTTAGTTTTTGTTCTGAGGTCATTTGCTAGATATAACATCCATATTCTATCACTGATCTTACAAGAGTAATACAGTGTTGAAGTTACATTCTTGTGTTGATATGTCTTTCCTTTCTACTATATCTATATATTCCGCGAAGTTCAGCTGTTCATCTAGTGTTATTCAAAGGATCTATGGTGATTTATTATAATTGGTGTTGTAAGCATTTGTTCCTAAGTTAACCCAGGCAAGCTGTTTTGGGGCCCTAGGCCTGTACATACAGCTTACTCATTTGCCAGGGAAAATACAAATGAGTAAAAAGGAGAAAATAAAACTCCCTTTTATTACAATCAACATATGCAACTCACATTTTAAATTTTTACTTCAACATCTATAGGCATATTTTTTAACCAATCTTCTCAATCTTCTCTTGGATATAAAAATTTATGGTCATGCGTTAAAAAATTAATCAAAGGTCACGTGTTTTACAAAAAAAACGTAGTGTATATAATGTACTTTACTTTGTATTGCATCCATACATAGACAATTGTCTATCACATTGTATTGAAATGAATTTGTGTAATGATATTTAAGGGATAATATTCACGAAAGAAGTCTGGTAAGTTTTTGCAATTCATAATAATAATAATAACTAGCACTTACAAAATAACTACCACAGTTTTTAAGAAAAGGCATGCTTCATCATAAAAGATGGCTTTTCCCCACGACAGTTTAATTGTATATTTTCTTTATTAGAGCAAGTACGTTTCAGACTGCAGACCAACAAGTTTAAACTTCTTCTGAAAATGCATCCACTGACCATAGATCATTGGTGATGTACAAACCAAGTCATTCAACCATGAAATGCAAATTAATGTGACCTATCTTTATCAAGGACCTCGCAAGTCTCCAAAGCCACATCTACAGACGAAATATTATTCCTGTAATTACTTTTGTATTTGCCGCAAAATGAGTTTGAGTCATTCATGCATGAAATGTGACCTGACTCTAATCAGAAACCTCAAAACCATTCACGGCGTATCTGAAAGAAATGTACCTTCCTGAGTTTAAATTTAAGACGTCAGTACTAGAGATGCAAGTCTCAAAATCGTCTGAAAGCAAGGGAATATCTTATAGTCCGTGGGCTGGAAACACTTTCCGTGCACCCCCCCCCCACTTCCGAACCAGACCGTTTTTTTTTCAGTCCTTCTATGTCCCCTCTTCAAAATAAAACATGTTAACACGAACATAACCTGCACGCATAGACAGTATAGGGCCACTTTTATAGTACACCCGAAAAATTATTGTATTTTCGTTTTAACATAAGTTTCATCTTTTAAGCTCCATAACTTTTTGCAGATAAGTAATATGTACTGAAATTTGGTATCAAATTAAAGCTAATTTAATATGCTTTACAATGAACACAAGTTTTGGTACTTTACGCCCATTTTATGATCAGGGGATAAAAAAACTCTACCCCTACCCCTGCAAAAAATTGCGAAAATCTCGATTTTAGGCT
>MJUU01009842.1:1226-20035 GCA_002080025.1 Modiolus philippinarum
AAAAAAAAAAAAAAAAAAAAAAAAAAAAAAAAGCAGCAAGGCACATATCAAGCTAGCACTAATCCTCCACGAGGACCACCTTGACCACTAACCTATAGTTATTACAATACGGCATGCACGACTGAGCCGGTTTAAAGTATCCAAGCGTTCGCCACAGCGATTTTCCTAGGCCTCCATGTAAATGTCTACGGCAAAATATATCTCATCTAGGCAAAGTGCAACCTACAACGCTTATGTAAGCAGATGTTTGTTGGGGATAGCACTGAGTTCAGCTGATTCCCTACCAAAATAGACGTTGTTCAGTCCTACAGTGATTGGCGTTCTTTGCGTGGTTGCTGTTTGATGTATATAATTCATAGTGATGGGAAGTACTTATTGATGAGGGTCAACATCCGGGTAAATTATTAGTTAGCCGGTTATAAGTAGCCTGAAAATAATAGGGTGGATCAAGACTCTAAGAGACGGGAGTAAATTTACGCCTTAGAATTCGTGAATAAATTTTCGTCCGTTGGAGTTATTGTATCAGATATTATTATTTTATAAAGGCATATTCACCATTTTGTTTATGGTACATGACTTTAACAGGCTGTCGTTATGCATGGACTTTTAACATAAATATACCTGACGAAAAGGAAGAGCAAAAATCACTAGGCATACCTGCATTGCAAGAATGTGTTACTTTGGTCATTTGATCTCGACTTTGAGAAGCCACAGGACAGTTTTACACTCATATAAACAAAAGGTGCCCCTTAGGTTTTGTTCGTTCATAAGGAAATTGAGAGAAGGCCTTTTTGTTTCACTCGGAACTTTATTGAAGAGACATCAAATTGTAA
This sequence comes from Modiolus philippinarum, assembly GCA_002080025.1. Lineage (NCBI taxonomy): Eukaryota > Metazoa > Mollusca > Bivalvia > Mytilida > Modiolidae > Modiolus > Modiolus philippinarum. The sequence goes on from MJUU01009842.1 coordinate 2,060, forward strand.
AGGTCTGTTTCAGTTAGGGTGTGTTTCTCAATCCTCGTTTAAGATAGGTGACACGACAGAAGGCAACGCTATACTTGCACTTACGCCCTCGGTAACTAATCCACAGTATTGATAGAGGTTCGCTATCCTCAGTTGTGTACAGACAGGATGTTTAGAATACACCAATGCACATCGGTCATACCCATGTAAAAATTAGAGTGGAAGTCTAACCACGAGACATTCCGCATAGGGAAGACAGTTACCCTGCCTCTCATCCTGCCGTTTTACGGTTTGTTCTTTTCAATATCTAACATATGAGAGGTACCGGGTGAACTTGTAATATTTCACTATTAACGCATCGGTTGATATCATTATAAATTTAATATATGTTGTTGTTTCTTTGTCATTGTATTTTTATAGTTCTTTATTTTATTATTATTTCTACAAACATATTTCGTCTTTTTAATAAGTCATTAGTCATAAATTTTGTTAGCAATTTACACCCCGAGGGGTCAATGCTATAAAGAAAACAACAACCATACACAAAAAATAAACTATGTAATAAACTATGTTTTGATTTCTCTTTTTCAATAGAAAATTATGGTAATGGTGGGTATACTCTAAAGGTGGAGAGAAAAACAACACAAACAAATCATTGGGTCTTCAACAAAGTAATCTCAAAGTATTGTGATATTTTTAGATTTTTATGTTAATAATTAATTGATTTTGTTTCCATTCATAAAATGTGTGTAAATGTAAAGTTGACCCAGTAAACTTTTAATGATGCGAGACTAATCTGTGGTTCTCTCCTGGGCTGTAAGCAGCTGTCAGGGTTATTAATTAAGATAAGATGTATACTATGACAAATTTTGTCTGGAAGTTAATGTCTTGTTTTGAAACTGTCTGGCCTTGATATTAAAGGTGATTAAATTTTAGTGGTTAGGTCTTGACAGATAAGAAAAAACACATTTTCTGTTGACAAATGTGGTTTTATCAGAGCAATATAAAGTCAGATAAAGATATCTGAAATGATGACAATAAATAAGAGGTAATTAGATTCATTTAAATTCCCAAAGAAAAGTATATTTTGTTTCTGCTTTTTATCAATCAACTGAGCTAATAAAATCACAAAATATGAAAGAATGTGGTGTAAACAATGCCTTTATAGTACAGTTTTAGTGTTTTCAGTTTCTTACAGAATGATAGTTGATAAGGTGCCGTCATATTAAATAGAAAATCTCTCGGTCAAATGACCTCGAGATGAGAAGAGAATATTTCCATTACAAACACTGGAGTAATAATAATAAAAATTGGATACAAAACGTATATATGCTACCAAGTGTCCGTCTGTCATGTCATCCCTGTCATTCATTGTCGCTGCCCCGGTCAGGTTACAGTATCAATGGAAAACTTTTTTTTAACAAGTATGATTCGAGGTATGATTCGACTCACCTATATAAGCGTTGACTCTTTCTGCTTCGTTCTGGCCTTGATCATCACTTGCTAGGTGAATTCTTGCTCTTAATGTAGAGTTGTGTAGCCATGCTAGTTCCTGGTCTCTGAATTTAACCTCATTGTTATTCACTCCTACACCTGGACCGGCATCTGTAAATTCTATTACTCTTGGACGTACAGGAGGAAGTCTATAGAATTCAACACTTTGCAGAAAATCGTTTGAAAACTTCCAACTAAAGCGTCCTTGATTACGCGTTTCTGGGACAATGTATCTGAAAGACCAAGCAGCAGTTCTTTCAAGCGCCGGACGTGCTGCTCTAAGAAGACTAAAATGTTCCTTTCTTCTGAGGTAACCTTTTCATATGAGTCAATTATTTTGTCATTCGCTAAACATATTTGTTTCTGTAGTGAATATACTCGAAGTTTTTCGTATTTCCTGAATGCACAATGGTCTTGTTTTGTGACTTTCACAATTCCAGATTTCACATTAGTCTGCATAAAGTATTTCACTGCATCAATAATATGTGCAAAAATCTTCCTTGTGGGTAACGAGAAGGGCTGATAATTATCATCCTGAATCTCATATAGGTCTGGTCTTTCAAATCTGATTAGCATATAATCTGAAGCCCATATTGAACCGGAGCTTCCAACGTAGTACTTTGGTCTCACTGTAACTACACTAGCATCTTCTTTTGTGACTAATTCCTCGTCTCCTGAATAAAAAATTGTATGGATATTCTAAAGATTTATAAAATAAATCAAATCCCATTTAAATAAACGCTGATAAACAAATGTTGTTCTAATAATTTGTTTAGACCAATTTTAAATAATATTTTAAACTGTAAAATATGAAACATGTTACCCCATTTTAGTGACATTCAAATAATTAATTAAAATAAACATAATAAAATACTCAGGCTTGGTCTTTCATATAACACCTTTTTGCGAAAATGATAGATAATGGACGATAATAGAACAATACGACCAAGAAGGGATACAAAATATTAAACATACCGTCAATAAAATTTTCTGTTCCAATTTTCCTCATAAATCTATGAGCTGAGGGTGTAGTATAAAGTCTTTTTTCGGCCCAATCATGTTGAGGCAAGGAGGGTTGTTTTTCATTGTCAGTGCTCATATACATCACCTTGCAACGCAAACCATCTGCTCCAACTGGAGAAAAATAAAAGTATCAGTAACACATGTCTCAATGATAAAACAACACAACTTCAAAGAATAGAAAATATTTGGAATACTGAGACATTTTACCATAATACAATTCGTAATTATTTCAATCATGTTTATTTTAATACATGTAATCCCGAGCATGTAATTTCAGAAGTAAAGACTTCAATTCCATGTGATGAAAATATAAAAAAATATGCATAGAAATATGTTGGAATATATTATATATTAATTTTAAAGAGTAACCATGGCAATAATTATAGTTTACCTGAAGTTCCAGGTCGAAGATAGGCTTTATCATCTTTCGATATCACCAAGTACAATTTATTCCAGTTAGCCCGTTCAGAACTCCACGCGTCTAGCTTAGCAAGCTTCCTTGCCTGTCTTTGGTGTCGAGTGTGGATTCTATACTGAAAAGCAGTTTTCGGGGGTTTCTTTGTGCAAAATAACCATTTTCCTACTGAATGACATTTCGCTTGATGACTCCGAATGTTTTTTGGTCGTCCTCGATTTAACACAGTTGTGACGGATTTGATCAGGGCCTTTCCTCTTTTAATTCTACTGTGATTTGCTACAGAAAGTAGATCGAGTTGCTTTATTCTATTAGCAAGGTACATTACACTTTCATGGCGGCGACCATCGGTTGAAGCCATATCTTCTAGGCATTCTGTAACATAAGTTTCATCGTCTGAATCCATTTTACAATGAGCACCTGCTCCAAGTTTTCGTTTCTTCAACCGATTACTCTCTATCAATGAACGTTTAATTCGTTTTACAGCACTTTTCCTTCTAGTTACACTGTCCTTATCTTGTCCAATTAACAATTTTTCTAATGACTGTCTACTGTTGTTCAATACATCAACTTTCTTCAAATTTTCTTCCATACGTTTGACAGAAAGCACTTCCTTATTTCTGTCTATGAAACTCTGGTTTTCATCGATTCTAGTCTGAATTTTGATGAAGCTGGCTTCAGTTCGTAGTCTAAATAAATCCTCTGCTGCTATTCCGGCATTTTTGCTTTCACTTATTACGTTCTTTATGTCTTCGATATCTTTTAAAATTGTATCAAGTTTCAATCCAAATCTTACCATTTCTGTTCTAGATAAGTTACATCCAAAAAGAACTTTCACACATTTCCTATCCCATTCTGTGTCAATACTATTTACTATGTCAGTAAAAACAGTCTTATGTATAGCATATCTTGATGAACAATGCGGTATATTTTCTTTCTCCCTAAAGTGGTCTAAAAATTTATCCAGAAAAAAATCTTCACTTTTCTTTACAATGTATCTCACTGAAGATTTTCCTGCATTTATCTGAAAAACATGAACTGGTATTCCATCTCTAATATCTAAAATCGAGTTTCTGAATGATCTTTTATCTGGTAAGCCACTTTGATGACTGATGAAAATTTCAAACGCATCCTCAAAAGGAATAAATCCCCCATTTAAGTCTATGTGTTTTATTATTTCTATGAAAGCAACTAACTTATTTGCTCTTTCAGAAACAACACTTTCATTCCTTTTAGAATGCTTTTTGGTTATTTCTAAATCACGTTCTAGCTTGATCAGAATGTTTTCATACTTTGTCGATTGTTGGGAGCAATATACTATTCCAGTCTCTTCTGATTGATTTGATATAAGTTTACAATTACAATCCTCTCTTTTCACGTAAACTTCTTCCTGTGAAATACTTAAATCTGTTTGTATTTTATCTCCTTCTAAAAGATTTTCTGTTACCTCCATCTCTCATTATTTCATTAAAGAAAGGTCCCAAAACAAGTCGATTCAATTAATGCCAAATCCAAACATAAATTTTTGCTATACATGCAACAGAATCCCACAGCATGTAGGTTGATCACCACACTCACGTGGATCTCCAGAATTCCTTCTAGGTGGTGTAACTGATAAATTTATTAGGTCACTCAGACCATCCTATGCATTGATAATCTACAGGATATTAACAGGCATGACAGGATAAATTCTCAACACTGTCATTTATTACACTGATTAGAGCAGAACCACACAGACAAACACAAATTCATAATTTGGTCAAGTGATATAGGATATATTGTGCAAAAGAGATTCATCAGGCTGCGCTGGATATCCTGCAGTAATTGTAAGTGAATTTTGAATGCATGTCTTATTAAATGTAATTCCAAAATTTATATATAAATATACAAAAACGAATTTATTTGCTATATTTTTGTGAATATTTTAATTGAAGATTGTGCATTAATCTCGTCATTTTTTGTTTTGTTTTAATGTTAAGAATTAAACTAGTTTTACTTTTATTTTATCTAATTATTGCTCAATCACTAACAGCATTTTCACATTCTGTCAACCTGCCTGTAAGTACATGTATATTAAAAAAAATATTTCAAGCAGGTCACCGACTGGTTACAAGGTATAAATCTGTTAGAGTATGCTGAAGGGTTCAATAGCAATGGCTGGGATGATATAGAGGCAGTGAAATTGATGACCGAAAATGATGTCAGGGACTTTGTAGAAAAAAACGGCCACGTCCGAAAAATTGTTGCTGCCATAGAACGGTTGAATGGGACCTACCAATCTGTCCATCATGCTGCACGGCCAAAGAATGTTGCTACTTTGCAGACTAGTAAGTGTGATTTTAAAGCTTTGGGTGGGTAAATTATGTAAATACAATTAAATTTCAACATCAAATATGTTCATATTTTTTCAGTTAAAAATTTGCAATTATGTAATAAGAGGCAGACTTTCGACCACGGGTTTAGGAATGTTCATAATCAAGTTAATCTGCTATTGTCTTTATAACTATATACATTTATTAAATATCTGATTTATAATCAACATCTGGTATACCAGTTACTGGACAGACTATCTCCAACTGACAATGCCATTGGTTATTTCAAGGAAGGTTATAGCAGATTAGAACCTCCTTGGTGTATTTCAAAGGATTAGGTTAAGTCATATAACATGTTTGATTATCTGAAAGTAACATATTTAATGTTTTGATTGGCAAAATGTTTTAACATCTGATAAATAATAATCATCAATGAAACTTTTGAAACTTTGCAATTAGAAAGTTTATTGATTGTAGTTTAGAGAAGCGTAATGTTGAGTTATTTGTTATGAAATATTGATATGATCTTCATGTGAGGTAGAAATTTTGTTGTAATCCTTCTTATATTTATATTCTCAATCAAATATATATATATTCCTTTTCATGTATTATTCCAGGGTTACCAAACAGTGAATGTCAGGGTCCCATTCCGGAACAACCGGCTTTTATGGAATCCAACTATTACTACAAATTTGCCAAAACTGCAAGAATGACTTACTTCAATGAAGTTTTGTCAGAAATATATGACAGCTTACAGATCTTGCCGAAATCTAAGTTCGAGGAATATCTTTTCTCAGAGAGAGAATCTCGTTGGAGAAGAAAATGTAAAATTGAACAAGTGATTAAAGATGTTGAGTTTATAACATCAGATAATCCAGCTTGTCTAGGGTTTTATGTGAATAAAATGAAAAGACTGTCACAATCAAACTTTACAAAAATGACTAACGAAGTTGACAAATTGAGAACACACCAAGATTTCCTGAGTGAAGAGATAAATTGTGTAACAGAACTAAACTCCGGACTTTTTACTCAAGGAATAATAAAGAAAGGTTATGAAGAGCAGAACCGATATTATACTAGAACGTTGGACATTCTCATTGATGAGCAGCAGAAAATAAGGGCATTTATCAAGCAAGGCGAGAAGTTGTTGGAGATCGGTGCTGACATTTTACCTGATAAACCTAAAGGAAAATCTGTTATTAACCGACGAAAGCGGGAAAATAAGCGAAAAGTCGAAAAACAAAAGGAAAAAAGACTTTTGCTATCGTGTGAAAAATTACTGAGAAGATTGGTGTCATCAGAAACATTTGAAAAGTGTTGTCCAAAAAATTTCCAATACAAAACAGAATATCTTGTGAAGCTGGATGATCTACAACAAAGTGGACTTGATTCCATTCGTCCCAGGCAAGAATTATCTGCGATTAAAAAACTGTCCTCTTGCAATTTTTTCGAGGAAAATGCTGTAGCTTTAATTAAGAACATATACAATAAAAAGTTTATTGCATCGATGCAAAAGAAAGAATCAAACATTGTAGATTCCGTAGACAAAGCAGAAAGTGACCGTCAACCATCTGATATGTCCGTTTCTGATAATGACTCTGACGATCAAGAAACTAGAGTTGCAATATCCGAATCTTCTGCAGATGAATACGACCGTTCGATTTCTTAACTGTGAAGTATGCAGATCAAGAAGATTCTGACAAATGTGATAGTTAGACATGTTAGAAATCATTTAAATGTAAAGAAGTGTTAATGATATTATATGTAAATTCTAAACTAATAGATAAAAAAATGTGTTTGTTGTGTCTATGACTGCATGGTACAAGGAATTACAGGATACAACTGGTGTAAAAGTTGGATTGGTTCAGTTAATATCCCTGGCTCAAATTGCATCTAGTATTGAATACCATATGCAACATGCTAGCCACTTTCGTGCGATGCCATCATTAAAAAATTGAACCCCCCTCTCCTAATTTTCAACAGACAAAAAATGAATAAAAAATTGAACCCCTCTCTCCTAATTTTCAACACACAAAAAAAAATGAATAAAAAAATTGATCCCCCCTCTACCAAGTTACTGAAAATTCTGAACCCCCCTTTTCCATCAAGAGAAAAAAAATGACCCCCCTGCTATTTGACCAGCCCCCCCTCCCAGGTAAAAAATGATACGTCCCTAAAGCCTTAAGTAATATTATTGAACTGCTGTTTAAAGTGAAATACAGGTTCTATATTGTAAAGGAGTTTATTTTTAGATTATTTCTTTTCAATTTTTGGATCAGTTCCTGTCTGTAGATAGCATATGCCGGGCAATGGATAAAGAAATGTTCCTCATTTTCGACTCTAGAGGTAGTACATTTTAGACAAGTTCTGTTTTTTTTGGAATACTTTTATACCTTCCTCTCTCAATTGCAAGAGAGTGGGCACTTATCCTACATTTACTAAGTGTAGCTCTATCTACTTTATATTTGCAGATGTCTACATAAGGAGCTCTTGTATTAATTTTAAGAATATTTTTGTAAAATTCTAAGTTTTTATTTTCATTCAATTTTTGTTGTTGGTTTTGAATGGCCTGATCCAGAATTCTTCGCTGAATAAGTGCAATATTTTGTTTAATATTGTGAAGGTTGGACTTCAGGTGGCTTAGACCTAGATTATTTTATAATTTTAGTCACTGAGGAAATCCACTTGTTGTTTTGGGGAATACTACTGTATATTTTACCCACTGAATTATTGTGCGAGTTTGAAATATGTTCCCACAATTTGATTATTAGGGTTATTATCTTTACTTTAAGGGGATATCTATTAAGTTCGGATAGGCAGGCAACATTTGTTGGCTTGCTATGTAAACCGAGAACTTCTTTAACAAATTTAATATGTAAGTGTTCATAGGGATCTGTGTCCTTGAAGTTAAAGTCAACACCCCAAATTTCACATCCATATAATAAAATGGGGCTTATCAGCGTGTCAAAGAGTTTTTCTAATAAACTGCATGGATAGACCGATAGATGTCTTTATCTTAAACCATGATTTGCGACCCTTTTCCATTAATGATTGAACTGAGGAGTTTAAATTTCCTGTATGTTTAATGATTATTCCTATTTAACAGTTTCAATATTCTTATTTTTATACTTTAACAGTTATGATGTGTTTTACCATTTGAGGTAAACACTACAACTTTAGATTTTTCCTCATTTACATCAAGTTTCCAGGATGAACAGAATTTATGTAATATATTGAGAGTTTTGCAATCCTGTTTGACTACTAGAGATAAGTATAATGTCGTCAGCATACAAATGGGAGTTAATAGAAATATCACCAATTGTGACTGGGTCTGTTTGCCCTTCGTTCAAATTAGATACAAGATCGTTCATATATAAATTAAACAAGATAGGGCTCCTTGTTTTACTCCACATTTGGAGATAAAACTTCTACTAATACCCTCTTTGAACTTTACTTTTACAGTAAAGGACTTCATACATGGAGAGGATAATTTTAAGGATATACTTTGGGAAGTTGTTTTTAAACAGTTTATAGAAAAGTCCCTCTCTCCATACAGTGTCGAATGCCTTTCTCAAATCAATAAAGGCAGCAAACACTTTCTTATTTTTGGATTTATATGTTTCAATAATAGACTTAATTGTAAAGATGTTGTCGCTTGTTCGCGATTGCTGTTTAAACCCAATTTGATTTTCATGTATTAGATTATTAGTGTTAAGGTGTCTCAGTGGTATTATTCCGCCATTTTGGTCTAATGATTGTTCATTTAGGTTTCATTCATTAAGAAATTTAACAAAATAGTTATTTTAAAATGATTGATTGATTGATTGAATATTGTTTAACGTCTACTCAGCAATATTTCAGGTATATCAAGACGAGAACAAGTTTGTTAATAAATAATCACTTTGGGGTATGAAAAGGGCCATGGGACGGGAAATTCTGACTGCCACTGGAAAAGTAGGGTGAAATCGAAAAGGACGGAGAATTTAGCCTTATAGCCGATCACCTACGGACCACTCAAAAAAAGCTTTCTACAGGAAGCGTGGCATTTCATCCAACACGTGGACCTGAGTTTACATCCCATCCGAAAGATGGGTTGTGTATTTATTAATCCCGCACAACCACGGAATGGGTCCTATTTTTATATCCCGGGACCCTCGGGGTCAGCCCCCGTTTAGGAGGGGTCACACCCCGCAAGCCGGAGATACTAGGTCCTATATCTATATCCCGGGGTTCCCTCGGGGTCCTCTGTTAGGAAGACTCATACTCCAAGCTCAGAGGATGCTGCGGGCCTATTCATAAGCCGGGACCGCGCACGGCGGATTTTTAAATGAATAGAAAGTTCAAATGTATTTAAAATTTAAATTCCTAATCATTTTTATAACATTTTCGTTACAAAAACTTGAGCTAAAACACATGAACCTTTAATTGCTGCTGGATTTACAGAACACAGAAATTAATCAAGGGAGATAATTTGATAAAATATTTGAACAAAGATATCACTAGAGAAATTAACATTTTGCACTTTTTCTCTCTTATTTCAACAGTGACCCCTATTTTTTATTTTTTATATGTAAACTAGATAATGATAATCAAACACATGCAAAGTATGAAAAAATTCTGTAATAGATTTTTCAAAATATCCTCTCATATGATCATTTCTATGCAAAATCCTGAAATTTTCAATTTCAGATTTTGCGCTTAAATGCACGGTGACCCCCAAATTCTATTTTACATTTTGAACGCTATTACAATTATGTTTCTACGCAGAAAATTTCACAAAATTCTATAATAGGAAATTAATACACCGCAGACGCCTTAATAAAGTTTGTAATAGAATTTTGTTAAGGAGATACACCTGTAATTAGATGGGTTTGATTTATCACCTTTTTTATGTATAAGTGAAATATAGCTTTCATTCCGCCTTTTTGGAAATTTTCCTTCTTTCAGGATAATATTGAACAAATTTATTAAGGGGTCAAGGAGTTGATCTATACCGAATTTGATCATTTCATCAGAAATTAAGTCGCTAGAGGTTGGTTTTCCATTTTTTAAAGTTTTAACTGCTCTAATTATTTCCTCAGCATTTGTTGGCTCACAGAATTCAATGTGTTCTTGATTTGTATTTAGATTACTGATTGCATTGCTTACTTTGTTAATTATTGAATTATGAAAATCAGTATTGGAATATTTTCAGAAAGTTTATAAATTTTTTGGAAATGTTCAACAAATTCTTCTTTATTTGATATATAACCTTTATCATTTATTGAGGGATTGCTTATTTATCACTGACCAAAATGTTTTGGGGTCATTATTCATATTAGAATAAATTTTATCACAAATCTTTTTTTTAATATTTTTGTTCTTCCATTTTACATCTTCTTCTGAATTTGGAGAGGTAGGAGTAAGTTCCATTGTCAGGATGTTTATTAACTAGGGAAAGGTAACTTTTTACTGTATGTCTTAAATGATGACAGGTATCAGAGAATCACTCTTTTCTCTTTGATTTATTTTGGTGTCTGCTGGATGGTTTTCCTTTGACAAATTTTGCTGACATCGAGGCTGCCTTTTGTAGGATAGAGTTAAATGACTTTAAAGCAGAGTAACAGTCTGTGATTTTCAATGATAAAAATTTTTGGATTTTTTTGTTTTATAGATGGACTCTGAATATTTGTTTTATTCATTTCAATTGCATCATTGTTCCAAATAAATTTTCCTGGTAAAGGATCTAAGTTAGTACAAGACATTATATCATTGTCATTGAAACATGTAAGTTAACAACAATTAATTAAACAGTGATCTGAAACAGGTGTCATTTGTCTGGTTACAAACAGGGATGGGCACGATTAGTTTGAAATGTAATCGATTATTAATCGATTACAAATGTATTTCACATGTAATCGATTACTTTATGTGAAGTAATCGACAATAGCGCGGTCCCGGCTGAAGAATAGGCCCGCAGCATCCTCTGAGCTTGGAGTATGAGCCATCCTAACAGAGGACCCCGAGGGAACCCCGGGATATAGAAATAGGACCCAGTATCTCCGGCTTGCGGGGTGTGACCCCTCCTAAACGGAGGCTGACCCCGAGGGTCCCCGGATATAGAAATAGGACCCATTCCGTGGTTGTGCGGGATTAATAAATACACAACCCATCTTTCGGATGGGATGTAAACTCAGGTCCACGTGTTGGAAGAAATGCCACGCTTCCTGCACGTTAAAGAACCCTTGTAGCAAGCTCTTTTTGGGGTGGTCCGTAGGTGATCGGCTACAAGGCTAAATTCCCCGCCCTTGACGATTTCACCCTACTTTTCCAGTGGCAGTCAGAATTTCCCGTCCCATGGCCATTTCCATACCCCAAAGTGATTATTTATCAACAAACTTGTTCTCGTCTTGATATAGCTGAAATATTGCTGAGTAGACGTTAAACAATATTCAATCAATCAATCAATCTACTCCGGAAATCTTATCAATCAGTAAACACAGATGTTTTATCACGTGACCCCGGTACAAACTCTGCATGCCTTATCATGATATTACTATAGATTCCATGTGTTAATTACACACTTACATATATTATTATACAATTAATTATAAAATGGCCACTAATTTTTTCTAAAATTCTGTCAAAATTCTTCAACAATATTTAAGAGCTAGAGGTGTAGTGATTGCCAATCAAAGGAAATTGGAATTAGTAAGACTTTGTGAAGCTGCAGAAGAAATAGGGATAGAAGTTGATCCTGATGGTTTATTAGAAGATAGGGAAGAAGTTTTAAATGACAAACTGGCCACTCATGACGGGAAAGTATTAAGAAACCCTGCCATGGAGACTAGGGGGAGTGATCTGACATTTTTGCCAGAAATCTCTATTATTGATATATACAATTATTTGCTTAGATTTAAAACTTATGACCATGGGACATTACGAAATTATCAGAAAATGGAAGGTTATTCAATGTTTGAAGATGGACATGTGCTAGATTTGAAGACGACAAAATGTTCTTCAGATGATGGTATACACCTAAATTATTTTAGAATATTAAGCCAAGTAAAACCAAGGACAAATGATAAAGATCCTGTATCAAAGCGACCATACTACCAGTCTTGGATAATTGTTACAAATGAAGAATCCCAGCAAAGAGGATCCATTTATTCTGCTTATTGTTCATGCAAAGGAGGGTAAGTTATTCTCACATATTGTTTTTCAATTTATTTTATTATTCAATACTTATGTTAAAGAACTAATATATTGCCTTGTGTTAGAAAATCAGTGAGACTAGGCCTTCGGGTGAACAGTACACACTTGGTACACAAAATGAGCAAATAAATAATAATCTCATAATGTATGTAATCTGCATCAACTTAATTAGTGAACAGCTGGAAATAAATAAAAAAAGATTGAACCTACTTTATCTGTGATTTCATCTGTCAATCAGTATTTATTATCTATTTACTTAGTAAGTTTTTGTTTGTTTTTGTTTCAGTATTGATGGTGGTTGTAGACATGTTGTTGCTACACTGTTTGAGCTCATAGATTTTATAAACGATGCTAAGAAGAAAAGTGTAACTTCAGGTCCTTGTCAATGGGTTAAGCGGGCTAAAGAAAATGAAGAGCCCATTCTTGCTACAGACCTAAATACATCACATACTAGTAACGCCGACAGGATTCAGCAACCTACAGAGGACAGATATAATCCTATTGATAAAGATACACCCTTACCTACTAAAGATCAGTTCTATGCTACTGTAAAAGAAACATGTCCGTCTGCATGTATTTTTGACAATATCGAAATAAGACGTAAGAGAAGACGTATCAATATCAACAGACCAATACCTCTTGAAACACCTCTTCCATCCGATAAAATTAAATTCTATTTTGAGCAACATGATACAGAATGTATATCTTGTGCTGAAGAGTGCATTCCGGAATTGCTTGCATTTTTACAGTACAAAAGTGATGAAATTGCAAACATAGAACTTGGCACTCGTGGACAAAATGAAAATGAAAATTGGCACAATGCAAGAAAAGGATTACTAACTGCCTCAAAATTTAGGGAAATTTTACATTCAAGGGATAAACGTGCAATGGCGGAAAAATTGATAACACCTACTCAACTTAATGAAGAAAGACTACCTGCACCTATACTTTTTGGACGGAATTATGAAAACAAAGCCCGTTTAATGGTCATTAAAAGTCACAGATACCATCACAGAAAATGTACTTATTTCGTGCCCGGGTTACTAATTTCAAAGAGTAATTTAATCGTTGGTGCTAGTCCGGATGGGCAAGTGAAATGTTCAATATGTGGCGAATTTCTTATTGAAGTGAAATGCTTGTTAAATGCTTTGGTTGTGTCAAAAATTTGTGACAAAAGAGATGACGGATCTCTAATTCCAAATCGTGATCATAAGTATTATTACCAGATCCAAGGCCAATTAGTAATTACTGGACTTAAGAATTGTATACTAGTAGCATATACTCAGAAGGGAATACACACTGTAGACATACCTTTTTACACAGAGTTTTGAGAAGAATCTGAGAAATCACTTTCAGATTTCTATAAGAAATATATGTTTAAAGGGGAAGTTCAGTCAAAAATCAAAATTTGATATTCTGTTATTTACATGTCAAACATCGATGATACATCGACAGAAAAATTATATCTTTATCTATAAAGTCAAAAAACGAACTTAGAAATGTCAAGAAATTACAACTGGGGGTAAGCCATGTATACATAGGTGGCGACACAATCGAACTCACAACATCTAATTACCGCTGTACATGTATACTGCGAAAAAGTGACACGTACAATTATTATAAAAATAACATTGTGTTACCGTGCGGAATTTATAATTACATTTTCGCATTTCAGTTTCGTTGTATACTGGTCAGGTTTTCTGATTTTTCAAAAATCACCTACCTGTATGATAATTTAAAATCAACGAAATATTTTGCTTATTTTTTTGCATCTGAATAGGTGATCGTTTTATTATTTTCGTACTCATATTATAAGGACATAAAAATACTGAAAATAATCTCTTGATATCTGCTTTTAGTTTTTTTCTTTTATTTTCATAATTTTTATGAAATTAATCTAGGATTCAAAGAAGTTCTTTCCTAAAAAAGAATAAATAAATCGTGCAAGCAGAATAATATTTATAATATTGTATTTCTAAACCATCTCTTTTACCGTAATTTCCGAGAGATATGAATATATATATTTTTTTTATTAATTTGTGTGACTACCTGCATGAGGTGATTGTATATTGTAACAGTCGTAAAACATTCTATCTGTGTATATTTCACTGTCGTCTCAATATACGCATGTGTCACTCTCTCCGGGGCAGAGCTGTCGGCTTACACAAATTACAAAATTACGCCTTACTATACATGTATTTTATAAGTTTGGGGTGATCAAATAGGTATGAAAATAAAATATAAAGAATTCCCCACTTGAAGTTTTTATCCGGGTACAATTTCAAAATCAAATTCAAGATTTCATCTCAGTAACTATACGGAAAAAAGAGGATATTAAGAAAATAAACAAGGAACAAACTGACACAACAAGGAATTTATCCTACTTTCTTGGTTCTGCTGTCCATTGAAGCTAAAATTTAATCTACATTTAACTAGTCCCAGATTGAAATTGTGTTTATTGATAATAAAGATATATGTATTCGGGTTAATAAATTGACTTTTTTATTCCATTTATGTTAAAAATCGTGTCTTTTTTTACTATGTGTCAGTCTTATCAGAAGCAGAGACATATAAAACCATTTTATATGTCTCTGTCAGAAGTAAGGGGAACTTGTGTAAGCAAGTCCTAGTGCAAACCTTCCATGATTTTATTATGTTGGTGATATACTAGTTAACATACTCGCGGCTTAAATAATGTATTCCGGAAAGATTATTTGTCGTGAAATAAATATGCCTTTTAGGTTTGAAACAAGATAGTTAAATGCTTGATGTATTCTTGATGCATTTGAAAGCGGGTAGAACAGAAAATATGATACTACAAGATATCTAATTATATCCATGGATGTCGGATCTCAAGCTTACAGCCGAGACATGAGCGCAAAGGTTTTAATTACAGAAGCTGATATTTCAGCTGTAGTTGGAGCTGTAGTTTATTGTTCGGAAATCGGCAAAATTTTCGCATTTTTTTCTGTAAAATACATAATTGTACAGTATAAATGAATAATAAATTAACGTTGTTGAATTCATATTAGTTTGGTTTTACTATTCAAAAACACCCTTTTTAGACTATAATGCAAACAAAGCACCGTTTTATGATAATAATACCTTTTGCTTCTATAACTTGTAAAAAACTTAAAAGTCACGTGCGGTAAATTTTATGATTAACTTTAATACCTGTGCCACACCTAGCGAAGTCTGGTGGGAATAAACAAACCACAATAAACATCGTTACCAAGTGACTAAGGATTATGTTGTACATGAAGTGTATTGTTTTTTTCTTATTAAAAAAAAAACACGTGTGTGGCAAATATGTCTCTATTTTTTTTTTAAATATTTCTTGGTTTGTTATTTGTTTACTTATTACTTGTGGTAAACGTTTTTTTTTTCTAAGACTGAAGAATTTTTCCTTTTCATACACGTTTTGATCCATTATATGTTACCTACATAGTAGTTAGTGGAAATATAAGGACACGTGCATGCCTAAGTGCATACTGAAGGAGCCTAGCACATGTGTCTCATCAGAATACGTGTTGAGTCGGGACAATCGATGAAGAAGTTCCATATTAGTAAAAATGCACAAGACACATGCATAATCCTAATCACGCACATCAGCATAACAAAAACTCGCTGACTAGGACAGTATCTTTTGTATGAAAAAAAAGATCTTCAGATTTTTAACTTTCAAACAGAAAAAAAGAACAAATGATTGTTGTCGAACATTGAAGCTTCTTGGGTAAAGCAAAGACCAACCGCCTTCTTGTCGGGAACGACAAACTCGCACCGTACAGCAAGCGTTGTGTATTTAACCATTTAGTATTTTTGTTTTGTTTTGAAGTCTGGTATATTTGTTTGAATCGGTCAATAGTAAAAAAATGTATTACGAGTTCAACATCCAAAGTCGTAATGTTGTCGAGATCATAGTAAATTGACTGAATTTGTACACTCTGGGACATCAACACATAGAGAATATTATTATAATTCCTTGCTGATTATTAAACATATAAGTCCATCCTATATTCAGCAAATAAAACGCCCAAATGCTTTTTGTAATGTAGTTTGTCTTTGACCAACTCGACAAGCTATGTATCCGAATGGCGGATTTCGGGGGTGGGGGGTGTTGGCGTAAGCCCCTCTTTTTGTTGCAAAACAAAACTTGTGGGAATTCTGTATTCTGTAATTTTACACATCGTTATGAATTGTGCTTGAAAATGTAATATTTATAGATTTTTAATGGAAAAAAAATATGCTTTGAAAGTTACAATATATCTGGATACACATAATTTTTTTTCTGAATGAAAATCGCAACTGCATCACAAGCTTTAGAATAAATGATTAATTGTTTTGTTTACAAGTATATATTCATACAATATAAAAACGCAATAAGTTCTGTGGCGTGCGTGTCACAGGTGACCACCTGAACAAATAATTCACCTGTCACACGGGCCACCTGGGGTTTTAATTAATGACAATAAACAATTACAATTGACAAGGTAACATGTTACAGAGGATTAAGTTTTGTCAACAACGAAGTGTAAGTGCACAATTTCTTAACCGTGAAAAATATCCGCACGTGTGCACTTTCGTTTTTGAAAGGAGTAAAATAAATTACATTCTTTTGAAAAAGGGTTAGTCTCTTTAACATTTTCTATTTATTATTAATAGAAACTCGAAATTCAGACAATTAATAGTTTTTTCCCTAACTTCATGTTCATGTTTTGATCGACGTAAATTGGTATATATATATAGCGTACATTGTAGTTTATTTTTCCTATATGGTATATGGATATCGAGTATTGACCAATCAAATCATATTATATAAGGTACCGGAAGCCTTGTATAAGGTACCGGAAGGAGTCAATATGGCAGCCCCCTGCATGTTAAAATTTTGATACAAAAACACAAATTATAGAATAACCACTTAAGATCTGAAAACGGGTCACGGCAACAACGTTTTAAAATACATGTTTGAATAACATATCAAATTTAATTTTTTGAGTGAACTTTCCCTTTAAAAGATAAGTCATGTCATTGTACTGTTCAGAGCTGGATAACCAAACAGTCTCTAATATTCACCTCCAGGTATATGTTATCTTAATTTTGACAACTTTAAATCATAAAATATCATCCAGTGAGCCAGATTATGAAGCACAGGATCGAGTGAGAGGTGGGAACAAGCCCCAAGCTTCATATTCTTGCAAGTTGGATGGTATTTTACAATGTACCAGCTTTCAAAATTCAGATAATTTGTTTATCTTTTTTATTTCCTATATTTTAGGGTACTTAATAAGTTTTGGTGTCAGATTCTTCCAAAGTTGTGTGGAAAATTACAGTCATTCTTTTTCAACAAGTTTCATAAAATGTTTTTGTAGTTATTTTATGACCATACAATATTTTTTTGTCAGCCAGTGTTATTTAAATTAGAAATGTTTGGATAAAACCACCATAGCAACTGGAAAAACAGTCCATTTTTCATTGCAGCACCTTTCCATTGTTTACCATTTTCTTTCCTGAATAGCTGTAGGGAAAGATGATAATGTTGGCTATAGTACAATAGTAATA
>MJUU01009844.1:9841-39657 GCA_002080025.1 Modiolus philippinarum
AAAAGCATTATAATTTTTTGCCCATGGACCCCTTTATTTTTCCCCATAATTTCATTTTATACATCTTTATAAGCATGCTGTAAAAATTTCATTGAATTTTATTTATTCTGTCACATTCATTCGTGGTCAAACTTTGCTAATGTTAATCCAATGAAAAATCTGAGGAGTTCAGTTTCCCGCCAAATTTTCAATCACTTAAATATCAAAAACGAGATCATCAACCTATGAATTTTTTACACTTAAATTACTTCATTTTTAATTTTCTAACAGAAAATCACATTTATTTGAAATTCTATTTATTTTTCGTATAGAGTAGCGAACCCCCTTAAACAATGAAGTTTTGTGGAAATCTTTTTAATGTTTCTACATGATAAGAAAAAAACTTGTCAGTTGACCCTCCCCAATGAAGGAGACTTATCAGATGAATAAGCTTCACTGATCNTCAAAAACGAGATCATCAACCTATGAATTTTTTACACTTAAATTACTTCTTTTTTAATTTTCTAACAGAAAATCACATTTATTTGAAATCCTATTTATTTTTCGTATAGAGTAGCGAACCCCCTTAAACAATGAAGTTTTGTGGAAATCTTTTTAATGTTTCTACATGATAAGAAAAAAAACTTGTCAGTTGACCCTCCCCAATGAAGGAGACTTATCAGATGAATAAGCTTCACTGATCAAAATTTTTATCCTCGGGCAGTACTCGAAAAATACACTAGACGTGAAGCTCTAGTATCTTGTCATATTTAACAATATAAAATGAATGTGATAATTTATATGTAATCACTTCATGACTTCAGTTAAGGAATTCTGTTTTGTACAAGGAATTTTCTGTCTCATATTCAGTTTACTTGAACAGTGTACTTAAAGCCATATTTTAGTCCTCCCAATAAATTCTACTATATATCTTCGAACATGTAATCATACTTAATTTTTCCACTTTGATGTGGAAAAATTTTTTTGTATTAATTATTGAATTGTATAATTATTTCCAATCAAGTCAATTTATGCCTTTTCTTTGTAAACAGAAAACCTGTCTAATGAAGATCCTTTCTGTGTCAAAGGGATAGTTTTTTTCATATTCATATTTATGTAATTTTAACGAAGAAGATTGTGGTATAGAAATGATTGCGTCCATTACAAATTAATCATTTTGATTCATATTTTTGGCACTTTTTTTTTATACTTTATGATTTTTTTTTTATTTTGCGGTAGATTAACATGATTTTAGTTCGCACAGTTTTGAATTTGCGCTGCCAAATTGTTGACCATTGACTCCCATTATAGACAAGTATATTCGTGCTGTTTTATTTTTGCGCTTTCACTCCAAACGTGAAAATCGCTAAAATAAAACTGCCGCCAAAATTTTTCTGTTTACAGTATTATATATGAATGGTAAAGTACAGTACTCTGCTCCTACTTTAAAATCTTCAGGAAAATGCAGTATGCGCAATAATATTTTGTTATTTTCTTCAATTGGCTTTGAAAATGTGCATCATATCTGAACGTTTTCCCACAAATTCAAAAGACAAAATATTCCCATTTATTTGCTGAAATTTTGTTTGTTTTCATGTAAACAATTTGTGCTCACATGTTTAGCATGTGATATTTACAATAACAACACTAAATACCCATTACCAGCCCTAGAGGTTATGTTATCAGCCCTGGAGCTGAGAGTATCTGTGATATGTCTTCATTGCTGTACAGCTTTTTTTTTTGTGTACATATTTTTTGATGATATTACAATTTTGATTACCTTCATGTCAACATGCAATATGTAGTAAATATATTGTTAAAAATAGATTAAAAAATGTACTTACCAATTGGATATCATATACAGTAGGACCTGTCGGAACTGAAGCCGTATTAAATTACAAACCATGCTTGAAATAAGTCTGTATCCATATAGATCTTAAGGACTTTTGCTTATCATGCATGAGTATTTCCATCAGATTTTTAGACTCCTTTAACAGCATCCCCATGGACCACTAATTTTTTTCATAATTTCATTTTTTACATCTTTATAATCATTCTGACATAATTTTGTTAAATCGTATTCATTGTCACATTCAATCATTGTAAAATCTTGCTGATGTCAAAAACTATGAAAGTTCAGAGGGGATGAGTTTTTTCCAGTAGCATACTGTAAAGGGAAATATTCGCGAGGTTTATTTTGACTAATTTGGCAATTGGCACATATTCACAAAATTTGCGAAAATTTAAACCATGTGAAAATAATCCCTTTTACAGTATTTAATCATTTGTATCTCAAACCTTTCAGTTTCTTTACTTAAAGGATTTCTGATTAAATTTATAATAGAAAGAAAACCAGCTTATTTTCAATTTGAGTAGGGAACATAATTAAACCTGTGTAAATTGCACACCTGGCTAAATCAAACATGGTTGGTAAGTTTAGACAGGTTTCACTGTATAACCATTCTAACATTAGATTATATATTTTATTACTTATATGCAATATATATTGTTATACTATGTATATAGTAGCTGGTTCTATTTGATTCTTAAGACATGCTGGTTATGTCTGAATAAATAAAACACAAAAATGATCTAGTTTTGAATAGTTCATAACTTGACAACAATATTACCTTATACCCCTCCAAAAAACTTTTTTATGTCTTTTGGATTTAACAAAACAGAGCATATGAGTGCTTTTCCAGAAGGGGTTTATTGTTATACCCTAGTCCATTTGTCCATTGGTCCTTACCCAAGAGGGAACCATTTTGAATTTTTGGTAGAAAAGTGTACTTGTATCAAAGTTGAGCACCTGGCCATGGGTTTTTGTGCATTTTTACTAAAAGTATAGATTGTTGAACTTAGTCTTATTGTCCTTTTTCAACAGGTCTTGCAAGAACATGACATGTAACTCAGATGCAAATATCATCTTCAATAAAACACACTTAGTCTTGTTTCATGAGTTATTACATGAATAGGGAAAAGTATGTAAGATTGCTTTACTGATAAAAGTGATCTAACTGATAGAGTACATCGACAAATGAATACCGAAGCAAGAACAAGGAAAGGGGAAATTCTAAAATCATAAATCCAAAATCACGGCAATTCACAGCAACACGAATTGCGACAGTATGACAAAGACATAACAAACAAACAAAAATGAACAAAAACGCCACAAAACTTCAATTTGATATTCTGCTTTCACTGGTCCTTAGATCTCTGAAACCACTGAACCAATTGGAACCATAACAAAAGTCCTTGGGTGGTCTCCTTTAAAGATTGTGTCTGGCTAGTCAGCATCTCAGACCCAAGCTGGCAGCCAGTGGGAAATTTACCGGTATTTTTTTACATTGAATCATATCAGATTTTCTCTTCTAAACCTGCTTTGCAAATGGAAACCAAACTTAGTCACAATAGTCCTGTGGTGGTTCTCTTAAAATGTGTCTGAAAAGTCTGCCTTTTATCCAAGATGGCCACCAGCTGAGAATTTGGTTAACGTTAGACTCCTATGGGAAAGCATTCAAATATTTTCTCCACTTTGAATCAAACTTGGTCATAATAGTCCTTTGATAGTCCCCTTTAAAAACTGTTTCAGGCAAGTCTGCCTCCCATTAAAGATGCCCTCCAGCAGGAAACTTAGTTCAGCATTGGGAAAAACATTCAAAAATGACTGAAACTACTTAGGAAATTGGAAGCAAATATGGAAAAAATTGTCTTTAAGTGTTCCTCTTTGAAAAATGTGTCTGGCAACTTTGCAGCACATTCTAGATGGCTGCCAGCATTGAACATAATTTCACACTGGACCCTATGAGAAAGCATTCAAATTGTTCTCCTCTGGAATTGGAACAGAATTTTGTAACAATAGTGCTTGAATGATCCACTTTCATTCATGCATTTAGCATCTTATCCAAGATGGCTGCCAATGAGAACTTTGTTTAACATTTGGGAAACGCATTCAAAGAGATTTTCCTTTGAAACTTTGCTGCAATTTTTATCAGAAAACTTGGGCACAATGGCCTTTATAAGGTCCTTAAAAATGTGACCATTCGGTCTGAACTCCATTCAGAATGGCTGCCAGTTGGAAACATAGTTTGACTTTGGCCACTTAACACCCATTGAAAATGAGACCCTTTTATGGCATGCAGCGTTTTTATATTTATTCAATTTCAAGATATCTAATTTGATATATATAAGATATCTTTATTAGTTTATAAGATATCTTATTTAAATTGAAGTTAATAAGTTATCTTATTTAATTAATAAGATATCATATTTAGTATATAAGATATCTTATTTAATATTTCTTATTTAATTTATAAGATATCTCTATTAGTTTCTAAGATATCTTTAAAAGAAACTATTTAAAAGATATCTTGATTATTTTATAAGATATCTTATTTAGTTTATAAGATATCTTTTTAGCTCGCCGGGACAAATGTCCGGAGAGCTTTTGTCATACCCCCGGCGTCGGCGTCAGCAAAAACTTTAACCTTGTGAAATGGAGACCTTAAGAGGTGGGATGTTGATATTTAGTATGTGGCTTCATTGCAACGAGAGCTTTCTTTTGGTACCATATTTGTAGACATTTTGACCTTGACCTTGCCCTTAGGGCAATTTTTAAAAAACTTTAACCTTGCCTCTAGAGGGCAGGCTTTTAGTGGTAGGGTGTTCATATTTGGTGTGTGACTTCCTTATGATGAGAGCATTCTAGTGGTACCATATTTGTAGACATTTTGACCTTGACCTTCCCCTGGGGGCAATTTTTGAAAAAATCTTTAACCTTGCCTCTAGAAGGTAGGCTTTTAGTGGTAGGGTGTTCATAATTGGTATGTGACTTCCTTATGATAAGAGCTTTTCAGAGGTACCATATTTGTAGACATTTTGACCTTGACCTTACCCTCAGGGCAATTTTTGAAAAACTTTAACCTTGCCTCTAAAAGGTAGGCTGTTAGTGTTAGGGTATTTATATTTGATATGTGACTTCCTCATGTTGAGAGCTTTCTGATGGCACCATATTTGTAGACATTTTGACCTTGACCTTTCCCTGAGGACAATTTTTTAAAAACTTTAACCTTGCTTATAGAATTTGGTTGTTTAGTGGTAGCGTGTTCATATTTAGTATGTGACTTTCTTGTGATGAGAGCTTTCTAATGGTGCCATATTTGTAGACATTATGACCTTGACCTTACCCTGAGGGCAATTTTTTTAAAAACTATAACAGTGTCTCTAGAATGTTGAAATTTAGTGGTAAGGTGTTCAATTTCAACATATGACTTCCTTATGATGATAGCTTTCTTATGGCACTTTTAGAGATTTTGGCCTTGACTTTGTCCTTAGGGCAATTTTTAAAAAAAAACTTCAACCTTGCTTCTAGAAGTTAGTTGTTTAGTTATAAGGTGTTTATATTTTTTTCATGACTTCCCTATGGTGAGAGCTTTCTGGTAGTAAAATAGTTGTAGACATTTTGACCTTGACAGTTTTTAAAAAAAAAATTTGAACCCAGTCTTTTAGTGATAGAGAGATCCTGTTTGACATGTGGCTTTCTTATATAGTATTTAAAGTATTTATCACGAAAATGTATAACCTTCAAATTAATTGTGCATTGTGGTTTCTGTAATCCCCTGCGAGCTATGTTGTCTTCTGACAACCCTTGTTAATTAAATAAGATATCTTAATTATTAAATGAGATATCTTACATATTTAATAAGATATCTTTATAACCAGTTTAATAAGATATCTTATTTAGTAATTAGATATCTCGATTCGTTTATTAGATATATTATAAACTTTATATGATATCTTATTTAATATATAAGATATCTTATTTAATTAAGAGCATGAATTTCAAGATATCTTATTTAATATATAAAGATATCTTTATTAGTTTATAAGATATCTTATTTAAATTGAAGTTCATAAGATATCTTATTTAATTTATAATATATCCCTATTAGTTTCTAAGATATCTTTATAACAAATTCTATAAAAGATATCTAAATTAGTTAATAAGATATCTCATTTAGTAAATAAGATATCTTTTGAACTATATAAGATATCTTAATTATTAAATGAGATATCTTATATATTTAATAAGATATCTTTAATAACAGTTTAATAAGATATCTTATTTATTATATCAGATATCTTATTTAATAATTAAGATATCTCAATTAGTTTATAAGATATCTCATTTAGTTTAAAAGATTTCTTATTAAACTTAACAAGATATCTTGAAAGTGGAATAAATATAAAAATGGAGTGCCATACCCTTTAACATTGAGGTTATTTGGACTCTCTGTATCCTCCATGATCTCTGTGAGCTAGACATCCTCTTGAGATTCTCTTGTTTTTCTGAAATGAACTACAAGTTATCCTAAAAAATGTTGAATTCCGCTCAGCCTAACTTTAAGTACCAGAAATATAAAACAGAATGAAGAAGAGAAGTGAAAAAAATTAGGGGTCATGCTCATTGCATTGTAGTGTCTCCTGCAGTCTAGTGCAGGATTGACACATAGGGATCACAATCTGTCATAATGCGTCCGTCTGTCTGTCTGTGTGTCTGTCTGTATGGCTCCATAATTTTTACCATTATCCGCATGTCCTCCTAAAAATCAGGATACTTTCCAATAAACGAATGCTTCAGTATATATTGTAGATGTGCACCATGCATTTAGTTTTTCTTTATTTATGTTTTTTCCAGATTTTGAAGCTATTTGTGGACTTTGTCATTTTAGCTTATGAGAGTCTTAAGGGTATGCTTCAATTATCCGCAACTCCTTCTAAACCGTTTTGTACTTTCTACTAAAACTTGCAGGAATGCTTCAATATTTATTGCAGATGTGTACTATGCTTTTTTTTATTTTGATTTTTTTAGATTTTCTAGCTATCTTTGGATTTTGTTATTTTAACCTTTAGATTCATTGGGTATATATAGAATCCACAACTGCATCGAGTGAGAAAAGACATTTCTACACTAGAGATAGTTAAACTTTCACATTGCTTGCCTTGCATTTAAAATGTTCGAAAATTAAACTATCGAGAGTGGATTCTATATATACCCTATGACTCCAATAAGCTAAAATAACGAAATATGTTTGTGGATTTTATTTCTCTAATAATTTCAAGGAGATTTTGGACAAAAAGATTACCCCTTTCTGATGATCAGAAATAAATGTGTTCTTCGAGCGTGATGTCATCAGGCATGATTGCCTTTTTTCATGGTGTCACAATGGTGAAGTTGGAAAACGGCAAACATCTTTGATGTCATGATTAAATTTCATCCAATCACTTGCCAAGAACAACAATCGCTCTAGAGAGGAAAAACGTATTTCTCCCACTATTCAGGAAACGTGAATTAACAAATTAACAGGACAGAATTTAGAGAAACCTATATTATCCACAACTCCTCCTGCACCTCTTGGTACTCTCCAACCAAACTTGCCGGAATGCTTCAATATATATTGCAGATGTTAACCGTGCATTTAGTTTTTCATTAATTTTGATTTTTTTCAGATTTTCTAGCTATCTTCGGACTTTTTCAGTTTACCTCATCGGAGTTTTCAGGGTATACCTCCATAATATCTGCAACTCCTCCTAAACCACTTGGTACTTTCAAACCAAACTTGCAAGAATGCTTCAATACATATTGTAGATGTGCAAATGCATTTTGATTTTCCTTAATTTTCATTTTTTATGCCCCGCCCACGAAATTGGAAGGGGCATACAGTATTACCCTTGTCCGTCCTTCTGTCCGTCCCTACGTCTGTAAGTCTGGTTAAGTTTTGCGTTTAAGTCCATTTCTCAGAAATTGTAAGAGGTAGAACAATGATAATAGGTCAGTAGGTAGATCTTTGACAGTACTGCATAGTTCACTAGGTAGTTTGACTCTTTGGCCTATATTTCATGCTTGAGTGACTCGGGTTCAGTTTAATGTTTAAGTCTATTTCTCAACAACTACACATTATAGGACAATGATGTTTTATCAAATTAATTGCCTTAATGAGTGCTACCCAAATCTGTGACAATTAGGTATCTTTGACCCACATTTTACGCTTCAGTGACTTTGGTTAAGTTTTGCGTTAAAGTCCATTTCTCAACAACTACACATTATAGGACAATGATATTTCATCAAATTAATTGCCTTGATGAGATCTACCAAAATCATTGACAATGAGGTGACTTTGGCCTATATTTTACACTTCAGTGACTTTGGTTAAGTTTTGCGTTAAAGTCCATTTCTCAACAATTACACATTATAGGACAATGATATGTCATCAAATTAATTGCCTTGATGAGCACTACCCAAATCTGTGACAATCAGGTGGCTTTGACCTACATTTTATGCTTCAGTGACTTTGGTTAAGTTTTGCGTTTAAGTCCATTTCTCAACATCTACACATTATAGGACAATGATATTTCATCAAAGTAATTGCTTTGATGAGTACTACCTAAATCATTGACAATAAGGTGGCTTTGACCTACATTCTACACTTCAGTGACTTTGGTTAAGTTTTATGTTTAAGTCCATTTCTCAACAACTTCATATCATTAGGATAATGATATTTCATCAAAGTTATAGCCTTGACGAATACAAACCAAAGCATTGACAATAGGGTGGCTTTGACCTAAATTTTACGCTTCAGTGACTTTGGTTAAGTTTTGCGTTAAAGTCCATTTCTCAACAATTATACACATTATAGGACAATAATATGTCATCAAATTAATTGCCTTGATGAGCACTACCTAAATTAATGACAATTAAGTGGCTTTGACCTACATTTTAATATGAGGTTATCCTTTGCGATAAATCTTTTGGCGTTGCATCCGTGTCTTACAGACACATTCTCTAGTTTTATTATCTTTGGACTTTGTCATCATATAGCAAAACAAGAATTCATTAATTTATATAGTTCAGGCAACAAATGTGTTCCACATTTTTTTAATGAAGATGGCTTAATAAAAGGTGCCATGGGAGATATCTTCCATTTATTTCATGACAAGAACAAGTTTCATGTATGTTATTTTAGAAAGGATATGGAGTAAATGAACATGAGACCATAACACATATGTTAATTCCAACTGCAATAATTTTAATGAGCTGTATGGCCATTTCGGAAATTAATTCCTCATCAGCAGCACTAGAACCCAATCAAAGGAAATCCATAATTTCAAAAAAATGTTTAAAATGCATGAAACCAAACTAAATCCGAATAATCAGTAGTATCAAATATAGCTAAGGACTAAACTACGATGGAGGGAGTTAATCCTTAGGTTTAGAATTTACATAAATTTAGATAATAGTAATTGAACAAAGTTAGAAGTTGAACAAAGAATGTTAGTCTTTCTGTTTACTAAATAAACATGCTGAGCTTGTTTTCTGTGTGTTGGCATGCCATGTATCCGTCCACAGAAAGACATGTCAGTACAATAAGAAGACACACCGTCCGATTCTGACCCAACAAATCCTAGTTCATGATTACCACTTTTACTTGCTTAGTGCAACGGGTGTCGTTAGCGCGGCAGTACATGCTTACCCTTCCGGAGCACCTGATGTCACTCCCGGTTTTCATGGGAGTTCACAATATGAGTGCCTTAGTTCTTGATGTTATCTTTTTTATTTCCGTGCATTGTAGCTGTCTCGCGTCTTTGTTTTGTCTTGGTTTTTCTCTGTTGCCGTTTTTGTCATGTCTTTGGGTTTCGATTTTTTTTTTGTGGTCATCGTCTGCCTTGTTCCTTCGGTATTCTACTGCCGTTGTTAGGTACTAACAATTATTTTATTGTATCTGTTTTGTTTTACCCCACTCTATAGAGAGGGGGTTTACTGCATTCACCTTGTCCGTCCGTTCGTCCGTTTGTCCGTTCGTCCAAAAAAAATTTTCGTCGCAGTTTTCTCAGCTTCTACCAGAGGGATTGATTTCAAAATTGGTAGGTTAGTTGTAAGGAACATCTTATTTTGAGTCCTGTCGGATGTGTACTTCCTGTTTGACAAAATGTGGACTTTGTTATGAAATGAAGTGAAAACATGAATTTTTCGTGTTTTTCTCAGCTTTTATAACAGGGATTGATTTCAAAATTGGTATGCAGCCTCTATATGATTACAGGTAGTTGGTTACTATTCTTGAGGATTATATCATTGTGCCCATACTTGTATTGTGTCCAAAACCTGTATTGTGTCCACACACACTTAAATTTGCACTTGCCATATTGATTCAGCATTCAATGAGTGAAGGTATCACTGGTTGCCATTCGGCGACAGATCTTGTTTTGACTGGGATCAAATAAACAACAAAAGGATATGGAGTAAATGCATATAAGACAAAGTCTACAAATACATAGTACAACCAAGCCATAGAACAATGCTTTAATTGTTGTTTTTCATCTCGAAGTCATCATGACGTCTTCAATAATGAGCTTTGCTCATATGAGCAAGTTTTTTGTCTCCAGCATTGAGGGGAACCTTGTTAACCATTTCCACAGAAATCAATACGAAAAAAACTTTTCTGGGCAAATTTCCATAAGACCAATTATTCAAAGCCATTCTATTTTGCAGCAGTCAACACATTTCAGCCATTCACATTGCATTCTCTTCATTCTATTTTGGGACGGACTTGCCATACATCTTGAGTTTTCACACTGCTTATGCTTTATTTTTTGTGTTGATCATTTTCAGGTCTTATCCTTAATGATTGCCACCATTATGGTCCATAATTTACCTTGAATGGCACCTTATCAAAAGTATTTATACAGATCCTGATTTAATTCAAGATAACTACCAAAGTCTAGGGTAGTCATCTCTTGCAGATCTGAGACAAGCCGACAACAAGATGTTACTTCCATGAATCATTGAGCCACATGCAAAATACATTTCAATCTTTTTCTTGTAAAAATAGTTATGCTGTTTTAAATAGTCCTTGATTGGTACACTTACTTAACTACTCTATATAACATATTCACCAAACAAAGAGCATATCGTGACAGCAATACAGTCAAAGAATCTTTTCTCAGAAAACAATACACTATAATTAAAACCACTTGTTCACAAAATGCTTTATTGATCCCTAACAGAGACTTGTTTGACAGGTTAAAGACCCAATGACCACTAAACAGACACATACTTAAACATAAGACCATGTATTAGAAAGAGATCCTAGGACCTACCGCTAAAGGCGTCGGATCCTATAGGAAATACAATTCGAAGTCATTTTCTCAACAAATGGTACGCTAATGGCGCTTGAAGCTCTTCAAAAAAGTCCTTGCATGGTTGGTCCTCATGTTCTGCAGGCTCGAATCAGCTGAGATGGTCAATGTCCTAGAAACATAGTTTAACAATGGACATACCATTTAAATACGGTGAACTTTTTACAGAACAAACGATGTCACAACAGTCTATATAAATATAATGACAAGATGAAGAACAACAATAAAAGCGTTGTTCCATTGCTTGGTTTTACAATGCGTTTGAAGACACTTTGTTTCATTTGCATTTACTCCATATCCTTTCAGATGAAGAACAGCAATAAAAGCATAGTTCTATTGCTTTGTTTTTTTTTTCTGCCGCGTCAGGGATATGTTCAGCCGTTGTTACTTTCGTTCCTTCAGAAATTCTACGGCCGTCACCACGACATCATAGATAGATATGAAATGTCAGTTCACAAATGAAAACTGACATTTTCAGCTAGATTCACGGATTTGACATTGCCGGTTTTGACTTAACCCTGGATTGACCCACTGACGGTGTGACGGTTGCTGTATATAGAGCAGGACATGCTTAGCCTTCCGGAGCACCTCATGTCACTCTGTTATTTTAGAGATCACACTGTCAATGCTTTGGTTTTTTGTGTTGTATTTGTAGTTTTCGTGTGTTTTGTGGGCATGTAGTGTCTTTGGTCTTCCGTCCTCTGGTTTTCTTGCTTTTGCCTTGTCTCTGGACTGATTTATGTAATCTTGTGCTTTGTTCCTTCGGTATTCTACTGCCGTTGTTTTGTAAAAACTTTGTCTCATGTACATTTACTCCATATACTCTCATTGTTAATTCAGATGTAGTCCAGAGATTGTTGCCATAGAGAATATAGCTTAACTTAGAATTGGCACTATGTGTAGTATTTATATATTGAGGTTTAATGTTTGATCTGGGAAATGTACTTGATGCACACAAAAGGAAATGTAAATGGTAAATGTAACTGATGTTAGACTATCAATGACACAAGACAAGGAGCTCAAAATTACTTCAAATGCAATAGTTGTTGATGGATTATCAATGAGCTGTCCACAGCCTCAAAGTGACCCCAAATGAAATAGTTGTTAAAGGGCTATGAGACCCCAATCAATGAAGTGGATATAGTCATAAAGCTATCCAAACGAGAAAATTAGCTTAGTATTGATGGCCTCAAACAAAGATTTGTTGGTGGACTATCAATGATACAATAAAGATAATGGGTTGCCGATTCGCTCAGTGACCCAAAACGAAATAGTTCTTGGTGGATTATCATGAGCTGTCGGTAGCCTCAAATTTACGCCAGACGTAAGGAGCTTATTGTCGTGAAACAAAGGATCTGTTGATGTACTATCAATGACACGAGATAAGGAGCTGCCAGTAATTGACACAGTGACCCCAACCGAGTTGTTGATGGAAATAATTGAGCTGTCAGTCACATCTAAACAACCTCAAACGAAAAAGTTGTTGATGGAATATTAATGAGCGGTCGGTCACTTCTAAGCGACCCCAACCAAGATAGTTGCCAAGTTGATGGAATATAAATGAGCGATCGGTCACCTTTAAGCGACCCCAACCAAGATAGTTGTTGATGGAATATAAATGAGCGATCGGTCACCTCTAAGTGACCCCAACCAAGATAGTTGTTGATGTAATATAAATGAGCGATCGGTTACCTCTAAGTGACCCCAACCAAGATAGTTGTTGATGGAATATAAATGAGCGATCGGTCACCTCTAAGTGACCCCAACCAAGATAGTTATTATGGAATATAAATGAGCGATCAGTCACCTCTAAGCGACCCCAACCAAGATAGTTGTTGATGTAATATAAATGAGCGATCGATCACCTCTAAGCGACCCCAACCAAGATAGTTGTTGATGGAATATAAATGAGCGATCGGTCACCTCTAAGCGACCCAAACCAAGATAGTTGTTGATGGAATATAAATGAGCGATCGGTAGTTGCTGATGGAATATAAATAAGCGATCGGTCACCTCTAAGCGACCCTAACCAAAATAGTTGTTGATGGAATATAAATGAGCGATCGGTCACCTCTAAGCGACCCCAACCAAGATAGTTGTTGATGGAATATAAATGAGCGATCGGTCACCTCTAAGCGACCCGGAGCAAGATAGTTGTTGATGGAATATAAATGAGCGATCGGTCACCTCTAAGCGACCCAACCAAGATAGCTGTTGATGGATTATAAATGAGCGATCGGTCACCTCTATGTGACCCAACCAAGATAGCTGTTGATGAAATATAAATGAACGATCGGTCACCTCTAAGTGACCCCAACCAAGATAGTTGTTGATGGAATATAAATGAGCTGCCTACCTCAAATGAAATAGTTGTTGATGGACTATCAGTGCCACAAGATAAGAAACTGACGATGATCTGTTAATGGCTGATTGTGGTCTCATAATAAAAAAACTGTCTAAAGGACCAATGATAAATTAGGGTCTCTAAGGATATTCTGGTAAATACCGTACAGGGAATTTAATTGCATGCAAGCTGAAGATCTAACTAGAGGCAGGGAGACTGAGCCTTTATTACTCGCCTGACAAATGCTTCCATCCCATGCATGACCAAAAATGATGCTTTTTACCAATGGGGTCTAATGTTATTTAACTTTTGCAAAGGACTTTATATATATTTAGCTAGATTTGTTTGAATAGTTTCAGAGAAGATGAGGAAAAAGAAGATGAGAATGTGATATTCCCTTAATTAGGGTCCAATGTTACACTATGTTCGCTGGTGGTCATGTTTTCTATCAGATTGTAACGAATGAACAATCTTTGTTAAGGATCTTGCATACATCATTCCTGTAAAGTTTGGTTGAATTTGCTTCAGCAGTTTCAGAGGAGAAAATGAAATGTGATTTTTCACATATGGTCCAATGTTAAACCTAAGATGCGCTTTGGCGGCCATGTTTTTATTGCCGCGATCGGATCAAAATGGACAATCTTTGTAAAAGACCTTCCAGACATCATTCCTGTAAAGTTTGGTTGAATTTGCTTCAGTTGTTTCAGAGGAGAAGATGAAAATGTGCTTTTTCCCATAGGGTCAAATGTAAAACTATGTTCCGTGCTGGCGGCCATGTTTTTATCGGGTCGGAACAAAATGAGCAATCTTTGTTAAGGACCTTTCTTACATTTTTCCTGTAAAGTTTGGTTGAATTTGCTTCACTGGTTTCAGAGGATGAGATGAAAATGTGATATTTCCCATAGGGTCCAATGTTAAACCTAAGTTCTACACAGGCAGCCATATTTTTTATGGGATCAGAACAAAATTAGCAATCTTATTTAAGGACCTTAAGTACATCATTCTTGTAAAGTTTGGTTGAAATTGCTACAGCCGTTTCAGGGAAGAGGATGAAGATGTGATTTTTTCCATTAGGGTCCAATATTAAATTTAAGTTACGCGCTGGTGGCCATGTTTTTATTGGATCGGAACGAAAGAATGTAATCTTTGTAAAGGACCTTCAATACATCATTCCTGTAAAGTTTGGTTGAATTTGCATCAGTGGTTTCAGAGGAGAAGATGGAAATGTGAAACGGACGACGGACGAACGGACAACGGACGCCAAGTGATGGCAAAAGCTCACACTGACCCTTTGGGTCAATTGGGTTGAAAATAAGAAAGACTTTCATACAAAAGGTTTTTGCTAACCGTAGACTGATTCCAATTTTTTTTAAAAAAATCAATGTAAATTAATGGTCTAACAGTGGCATATATGCTAATGAACCAGCAATAAAAACACAAAATACGGATCTTTGAAGAAACAATTTCACAATAAGTAACATCTGATGGTGACAAAAACAGAGGCAGGACGGTTTGACTTCTATGGAGAGGTTCTAATGATTTTTGTTGTTGTATGTCTTTTCTTTTGTTTTGTTTTGTTTTTGTTTTTGTTTTTGTTTTTGTTTTTTGTTTTTTGTTGTTTTTTTTTCGTTGTTGTTGTTTTTGTTTTTTTTGGTTTTTGGTTTTGTTTTGTTTTGTTTTTTGTTTGTTTGTTTGTTTGTTTGTTTGTTTGTTTGTTTGTTTTGTTTTGTTTTTGATGATTTTGTTTTTTGTCTTGTTTTTTTGTTTGTTTTATTGTTTTTTAGGGGGTCAAATAAAGGAACGCGGATAATTTGAAGCTGTTGGTGGCCTTATTGAAAACCCCAAACTCATGATGAAAATGTCGATAACTTTAAAACGACGGCAAACAAAAAGTTTTTGATTGCCATATGAGTTTAAAACGAAAGGTTACCAAAATGTGATTTAACAAGAAGCTGTGAAGGTTTCATGACTTATTCCAAGGAAATGGCAACTGATTTTTAGAAATGCACTGGAGAACTTGAGTTACCTGAAACAATATCTGTAAACCAGGGAAATTAGTCTCTTCAAAATAAATTGCAAAATATTTACCAACCCTTGAAATGGGAAAACTGGAAAAGGTTTCAGGGTTTTTGGAAAATGACATCTCCCCAAGTGAGACCCCGGTCCTTAAATGATCGAAATACCAATAGAAATCTTTCTTTTTGTATTTTTCTCTTTACAATGAATATATTTTGTTTGATTTTATTTGCGGTTGTTATTTCCTGTAATTCATTCGTGAATATATCTTAGAAAAAGAAAAAGATAAAATGCTATTGTTTTTAATTCATTCTGATAGTTACATAACAAACAGGGCAAAGTACAGGAGATAAAAAAAAACACTAAAATGTAATTACTCTTACTTAAAAACCGTAAAGCTTTTAACAAAGTCCAAGAATATAAGTAGTTCTTGTATAATTGTTTGAAATGTTGTAACTTACATTATAAATCGAAACAAATATCCTTGCATAAATAGACAAAGCAATGTACAATATATGATTATATATGGAATTTCATCCAAAATTTGTTTTATACACAGATCCGATTGTTCCACCACCATAATCAGTCCTATCTTTTCCCAAGACAGTATACCTGTATGCACATCGTATTTTCTTCCTCTATACAGATTGTACATGCCATGTCATTGCTACCTGTTGACTTAACCGCTGAAAAAAATAAGCAAACCCAGAATAAAGAGCAAGATTAAACTACAGCGGTTTCCACATCAATAAATAAAAAGTCATGCCGTTGTGAAGTGTCTTTTTCATTAGATCAAGCACATTGTAATGTCTTTTCAGTAGG
Source organism: Modiolus philippinarum (assembly GCA_002080025.1). Lineage (NCBI taxonomy): Eukaryota > Metazoa > Mollusca > Bivalvia > Mytilida > Modiolidae > Modiolus > Modiolus philippinarum. The sequence goes on from MJUU01009844.1 coordinate 26,196, forward strand.
CCAGGTTAAATTGCACAAATTTCACAGATCTTGGAAACTGTCTTAAAGATAATACTGCATGGTGGTGTCTTTTTTAATAATATTTATGATCGAGGAAAATGATGAAGTATATATAGTCCCTGAACTATCTTACTTGAATAACGGACTTAGAATTAACTGTGTCTGTTAATGAAAATATGGAATGTTTAATATTATTCGTGTTTTAGGGGATATTGGATTATGGCACATTTTAAAAATAAGTTTTGGCATTCTATTTTGGCTATATTGACATTATTCATTATTTGCTTCTAATTTCCCAAATAAGACAATGTGTTTGGTTTTTCAATGTTTGTGTAATGTCCGGCAGAGCTAATGAATGTATCTGTGGAATGCATCAATGTCTTGTCATGTTGTAAGTTCACTTAAGAAATATAAAATTTTATAAAATGCCACGCGCACAATGAATGGAGACGTGAAGTCAATATTTCCGTAAAATAGAGCAAAGTAAAGCAATTCATATTCATTGCAATGAATTGATTCAAAATTAACTTTTTTTGACAAAATACTGAGGAAAAAAGTAACATACCCCAATCTTTATCCACAAATGAAAGAAGAACAAGAACTTCACTGAACGTTACATATCTCTTCTGAGCTTCTACATTTATCACAGAAACTAAGAACAAAAAACTTAAACCAGCTGTTAAAAAACGCATTGTGTATTGCACTCTCCCACAGTTCCTGTGACAATAACATTGGTTCTTTGTGATAATGTATTGTTTTCTGCTTAATGGAACACGAAAATGTATATCGATCATTACTTTTTTGTTTATTTATACCAGAGTAATCAAAAACCATGTTTTCATGCTAAAATGTATATTGGTAATACATGTATTATGGACATTAACATTGTAATTGTATCTGGTCATTAGTTTCTTGTAAATGTTGTCACATATAAATAAACGTGTTGTACCTTTTTTGTGCATACAAGGTCATTTTTTATATTAAGATCACAGTATTAGATAGTCTTAATTGCAACTTATAAAATGCAATATTATTATCATCCTGCGGAAACAGTGTCGGTGTTCTCTAGGCTGATATCTGATGTATACGTGCCCAAATTCTGTACGAATGTTTTGAAATGGCGGTTAAACTTTCCACCGATCCATCGGATCTATAAATGTTAACTTAAATGCGAAAGAATTGAAAAACATAAGTCAAAGTCTCTACAAATAAAACTAGGAGCGGCGGCATCAGAAATGATGGCCATCCCCGCACTACCCTGTTTGACACAGAAAACAATTGTCATTGACCATGGGTGTAGTTTTTCTAAAGATCTTGGAAATAAAATTGTGAATATGGTCACTATTTTTATTTTTAAAAATACAAGGATATATGGTTGCTGTGGAGAATTCCGAAAAAAAAGTGGTTTTGAGACTTTCGGGAAGTTTACCAAAATTAGAATCAAATATTTTGGAAATCTAATTGGTGAGAATGTTTGTCCGAATTCAAAGAAATTCTTATAGTATGTTGCTAGGTGGAATTCCAAAAAAAAAAAATAAAATAAAAAAAATAAGTGGTCTTTGAGACTTTCAGGAAGTTTACCAAAATTAGAATCAGGTAATTTGGAAATCCAATCGGTGAAAATGTTCGTTCGAAACAAAACAAATTCGAAAAGTTTGATTGCTATGTAGGATTTCAAAAAAAAAAATGTTGTCTTTGAGACTTTACCAAACTTTGAATCAAATATTTTTGAAATCCATTTGGTGAAAATATTTGTCCTATCTGAAACAAACTTTAAAAGTGTGGTTCTGAGGTAGAATTCCAAAATAAGTGGTTTTTCAGACATTCAGAATATATACCAAAATTAGAATCTTTTTTTCCAAAAACTTTCCAAAATATCAGATTATATGATTAAAGTCAAAAAAGAAAAAAAATGTGAGACTTTGATATTTTCAGGAAATTTACCAGAGTTGGAACAGGAATCAAAATTCCGAAAGCTTACTGCCAATCTGCAGACTATATATATGCAATAATTTTATAACAAAAAATAAATCCATAAATCCAAAAATGTAAGAGGAATTCCACTGACAAGTAGTGTAAAATCGACATCTTGGGACCTCTTGTTTGCACCAAGGCCAACAAAAATCCGAAAGCTTACAGTTACTGCGCATCTGCAGCATATATGTAATTGCAATTCTATAACAAAATTAAAACAATATTCCAAAAATGAGCGAGTAATTCCACTGCATGACAAAGGTTCATTTAACGGACAGACAGACGGGGGACGGGACCAACACAATTTCCCAGCATTTTCTTCAGAAACGTGCGGAGATGAAAGTGCAACAGAGGTCTAAGGCCATGTCGACAACTTGTGTCTCTTTAGTGCTCTGAAACCCCAATTTAAGATTTAGTGTTTAATTCCTTTTGTTATAGAGTTGTTGCATATATGCTGCAGATGCGCATAAGTTTTCGGATTTTTTATGTTCTTCTTGGTGCAAACAAGAGGCCCAAAAATGTCGATTTTGACACATATGAGCTTGTCAGTGGAACTCCTGCTACATTTTTGAATTTTGTTATAATATCGTTCCGTATAGTCTGCAAACGTTCAATAAGTTTTCAGAATTTTGATCCCAGTTCTAACATCCTGAAAATGTCAAAAACTCATAATTTTTTTAACTTTTAGCATATAATCTCATATTTTGCAGGGGGAAGCGTTTGGAAAAAATAAAATTCTGAATACTTAGAATTCTAAAATGTGATTCCAATTCTGGTAAATACCCCGAAAGTATCAATGCGGCATAATGAATTAACTCCTAGATTCCCATACATTTATTCTCAAAATTTGGGGCGGGCGGGTGAAAACTCTTATAATATATACCTTATCAGATTTTGTTAAAAATGCTGTCATTTGAAAAGAAATGTTATTTAGCGAAATTAGTCAAAAATCAAAATATTTTTTAGGTGGGAGAAAAAAACGGGGTGGATGGGGATGAGAATCAAATATATGGCCTAAAAACTACATTTCTTTTAAATAATACCTAATAACCATATACTTTTAAAAAATTGTTTCAATAAGAACAAACATTTTCACCAACTGGATTTCAAAAATATTTTCCAGTGATTCTAAATTTGGCTATTTCCTGTAAGTCTCAAAGACCACTTATTTTTGGAATATAACCTACCAGCCCAGGGGCTATGCATTACGTATACTATCCCTGACCAACCATACTTTAAGATTTTTTCTCAAAAGGACAAACATTTCACCAAGGACGTACATACGTCCTTGTTTTCACTAATTGGATTTCGAAAATAATTGATTCAAATTTTGATAAACTTCCTGAAGTCTCAAAGACCGCTTATAATTTTGTTTTATTCCGCCCAGCAATTACACTTTTAAAATTTCTTTTTATAGGACAAACTTCTTCAGCAATTTGATTTAAAAAACTGAAACCTGAATATTTGATTCTTTTTTTACTACTTGAAATTCTCAAGGATTTTTTTACAGATGCATGTATTTTAAATCCCGATGTTTGATTATGTCGCCCCATCAGCTATTGCTTGCATGCAATTCAAGTTATTGTTATTTTATGAAAAAGTGTCTACTCTGAATAGATTAAAAAAGGTGTCTACTCTGAATAGATTAGAAAAAGTGTCTATTCTGAATAGATTAGAAAAAGTGTCTACTCTGAATAGATTAGAAAAAGTGTCTACTATAAATATAGATTAAAAAAGTGTATATCCTGAATAGATCATAAAAAGTGTCTACTCTGAAAAGATTAGAAAAAGTGTCAACTCTGAATAGATTAGAAAAAGTGTCTACTCTGAATCGATTAGAAAAAGTGTCTACTCTGAATAGATTATAAAAAGTGTCTACTCTGAATAGATTATAAAAACTGTCTATACTGAATAGATTATAAAAAGTGTCTACTCTGAATAGATTAGAAAAAGTGTCTACTCTGAATAGATTATAGAAAGTGTCTACTCTGAATAGATTAGAAAAAGTGTCTACTCGGAATAGATTAAGGGAGTATGAGCGTCAGATTTTCAGAAGAATTCGACATCCTCGGGTTTTATCCATGCAAACAGTGTTAAAATATTTTGCACATGGATCATATTTAATAGGTCATACGTCACTTTAAAGTGCATAACATAGACATTGTATCAATTTTTATAAACTTCCAATTACATTTTCATATATTTAAAGGCCTATAAACATCTTATGCAAATTGAAGGAAAACTCTAGAGAGAACTGTTTCCCGCCAAAATTTTGACGTCTTATATCTATGGATTTTCATTTTTGTTTTTTTTTTATTGCTCAAGTTGTTCCATTAGCAGTTCTTTTCAAAGTGAAAGGTCAGAAATTTCTGACACTCATACCCCCTAACAGGCTGTACAACGATTGGCGTCACTGGAGATTTCGGCCTACTGGCCTATCGCTTCAAAATATGGGAGATAACTCTGTTATATTTTTATTTGACGAATGATGCTTTCCTTATTAATTTTAGACCGAACTCCGGGACCGAACTTGACTTGTTAGATGCATTAATTTATAATCATTGACAATTTTGATAATAAGACTTAATGAAGTAATACCAGACACAGGTGGTCATAGGTGAGAGACACACAGGTAAAAAGCTGTAACTCACAGAGAAAGAGGTAGAAAAATATTAACTTCAAGATTCATGTTACTTTCGTCCTGTAAGAATTTTTATGACTGTCAAAATCGTCACCATGTCAACAAAGCCAGATGTGACGGGGGTGGAGTGTGTGGTTATGAAAAGCATCTCGTCACAAAGTCCTGTCGTTAAAACAAGGATGTATACTCCCTTCTCACTTCTTTGTGGGTTCCACTTCTTCGTGGACGTATTCACATTCATTTCAACCAAATTTTTAATACGTCGTTTTTGAGATCCCTTCATACTCACAGATACTCACAGATCTTCTTATGACTTTAGGAATCTTCTGAATCCTCTGCTGTCATCTCTAGTTCAATTTCACTACTTAATACATGTAATATGTGGTCTTGTCCGGTTGGGGTTAACTGAATGTGTTCTTTGTAATCGTAATATAGTGGTTGATCTTTCCACAGTCTGTCCAGTCTCGCTTCGAATGTTTGTATTGTTTTAGCTGTCACAACTGATGATGGTAAATTGTTCCAAATGTCAACAGAGCGATGTACAAATGAATATTTCCTGATGTTCAATCTAGGACGAATTTTATATATCTTGTAATTATGGCCCCTGGTGGATGATTCACCTTTTAACTGTATAAAGTCAGACACATCTGGGTCATATTTTCCGGTTAATATCTTGAAGAGCTCAATCATATCACCACGAACACGTCGATAGGCTAGTGTAGGTAACTTCAGTTTTTGTAATCGTTCAGAGTAGCTTAGAGTTGACATTCCCGGTAGTTGTTTCGTTGCTCGTCGTTGTACATTCTCGATTTCATCAATATGTTTGGCAAAATGGGGACACCAAACCTGATTAGCATACTCTAGGTGTGGTCTTACAAGTCCTGTGTATAGTAACTTAAATGTATTATTGTCCATATATTCCATAGTTCTCCTAATTAGTCCCATAATAGAATTATCTTTGTTGACTTTTTCCGATATATGCTTATCAAAAGTAAGTTTTTCATCTATTGTGACTCCAATGTCCTTTTCTGATTCTGTATATTCTAATAATTCTTATATGATTTGCATAATAGGAAATACGCTGATATTATTGGTAGCAATTTCTGAAGTCGTTTATTTTTCGATAGACGACGTTGACCGAACTACATTTAAGTTCACCTTATAAATTCATACGCACAGTGAATCAAATTGAACAAAACGTGTGATGGGCATTATAAAAGTAAGAATTTAATTACTTATCATCAAATTAAAAGAATTATAAGGATTAAACACCATTTGAAAGGAATTTATAGGAGTACATATCATAAAAGTCCTTCGGACTTTTATTTGTTTGTGAGTGAATTGGTCCCGTTTATACTCCAATAAATTCCTTTAAAACGGTGTTTAATCCTATAATATATTTCCGCCTGCTTTCAGTTTGTATTGTTGTTTACTAATACTACTTGATTTACCTATCCTCATAACTTTACACTTATCTGGATGAAAACATAGTAGCCATTCGTCTGTCCAATGTTGCATGCTGTATAGATCTTCTGGCAGCTTTTCACAATCTTAGGTTTCTAAGATAGCTCTAAATACTTTAGTATCGTCTGCAAATAGGTAGAGTGAGTAACATCCGGTAGATCGTTGATGTACAACACAAAAAGTATGGGGCCTAGGACTGAGCCTTGAGGTATACCACTCGTAACATCTTTCCATTCAGAGTTTTGGCCATTAACTAATGACGTAACATCTTTTATGACATTTTCAGGTTCACTCGCATTTCCGGTTTATTGCATTTCCAACACGCAAAACGTCAATGCGTCTCAGAAAGCCTACCTAATTTGTTACATAAGGGAATTTTACTTTCCCCTTGAAGATGAGTATTTGTCCTGAATGACGTGATTTTTATTTGCACTTTTTTAAAGATTTTTTTTCAGTTCGATCAGTCGACGCAAATGCTACGAAATTGAAGTTCACTTTCCAGACATAAAAATCTTATGTTATCTTTGCAGACAGTGCAGTCATGTCACTGTGGTTCTTAACTTCAAGCTTCGTAATAAAATAGAATGAAAAAATACAACTTTTTACAACATTATATAAGTGTTTAAAATATTGCAATAAAATTTGAATTTGAACTATTGAAAGCAATTTATATAGCTGTACTTATGTAGCTGATGTTTTTGTGACCCACTATCTGAGACTTACATGTACTAAATTTGAACTTGTAGTTGCAATGTTTTAATGCAATTTGATAAATAGGTTAGTTGGTTATCATTTCTTTGTGTCTTTTTTTAAAAAGTCAAGGGCATTGTATTACATAATAAGATATTATCAGAAACAATGTTTTTGAATGCATTTGTGGAGTACCTAGGTACCTAGAAAGCAGGTAATTGATTTATGAAATTGAATTATTTTGTTTGTGGTATTTTAAAGTTATCAAATCATTTCTTTTTCTTGAAATTTATTAAAGAAATTGAATTTGAAATCTAAAAGAAAAAAATCTGTATAGGCCTGACAATCTATAGTTTTTCAGGCTTCTCGAAAAGAATTTTTCACGAATTATTGAAGGTATAGATTAAAAAAAAAAGACTTGAAATAACCAATTATTTAAATTGGAATTATTATTACATGTAATTATGGAATTTTGGGGTTTTTTTTGAAAACTAGTACCACTTTTTAAAAAAAAAACAAAAAAAAATTCAATATAAAATCCTGTGCAGCGCACAGAATTTTCCTGTGCGGCACACAGAATTTTCCAAAAACTTGTGCACAGTATTGATTAAGACAGTACATTTCAGGTAAAAATTGAAAAAGTCTGTGCACCGCACAGGATTTTTATATTGAAATTTATGTAAAAATACATATTAAAAGAAATTTTTTTATTTTAAAAAAGTGGTACTAGTTTTCAAAAAAATTTAAAAAATTCCATCATTAATAATAATTCCAATTTTAAATAATAGGTTGTTTTGTATTAAATTAATTTTCGGGGATACTCAATTTTAGGAAAAACTAATCAATTTTGTAAATTACTAGTTTTTTGGTCTAACAACATTTAGAAAATTTCACAAAAATTATTTCCGGCTGGAAAATTCACTGGTGGCTCATAGGAGTGTGTTATTAGCTCACCTGACACCAAGGTTCATTGTGAGCTATTCCCATCATTTGCCATCTGTCGTCAGTCTGTCCGTCCATTAAACTTTCACATTTTCATCAACTCCTTTGAAACCACTGAAGCAAATATAATTAATTCAACCAAACTTTACAGAAATGATGTATGGAAAGTTCTTTACAAAAATTGCTCATTTCATTAAATGTTGCCACCAGAAACGATTAATTGTTAAATATTTGTTTTATTTTTTTTCAGAGAAATAAAGAACTGTTTCCATGACAATCATGACTACAACACGCTGTGGTCATGCTTCAGTGGTTTTGGAATGTCACAACAGAAGTCAGGATTCCTTTTATGGTAAAACAGAGGTCGTGACCTTGAAGCATTCATATCCAGTATGTAAATTTTACTTGAAATATAACTATTAGTAATTTAGGGATTTTCCAGTAAAAAATGTCTCATGGGGGCAGATCACACATGAAATTCAGAATACCACCAAAAGATAACAAACCTGTCAAGTTTTGAAAATTGCATTTAGTGAGATTTGCCAAAAATGTCAAAGATTAAAGGAAAAAAATTAAAAGATGAAAGGAATTTGCCACAAATATGGATAAGCTTCATGTTAATGATGTCTGGATAATTGCTCGAGACTTGGATCCATGTGAGACTTGACAGGTCTGAGAGAAGAATATTTTGTGCATAGTGTTTTAAAATCACCCCCCCCCCCACCCCAAACCCAACCCAAAATTATATTTTATTGGCATTCTGACCTTTGGAGACATTTTTTGGAATAGCATTCAGTTTTAACTTGATTATATTGCTAATAAAAATTACAAATTTGCAATACACCTACACATGTGGATTTCAGTTACCATGCTCACATACTAGTATTTAATTTTCTTTGTATTTTCAATTGTCTAAAACTTGGTATAGTTTCCTGTATAGTCACAGTGAAGGGGTTGAATAGGATAAAGGGAGACTGGGAGAAAGGAGAGAGGGAAACAAGAAAAGGGACAAAAAAGGCAAAAGGGAGAAAGGAAAATAGATAGGAGACTTGGAGAACAGGGGTGCTGGAGAAAGCAGACAGGGGACAGGAGAAAGGATAAAGACACCCCATGTCAGTCCCTCCACAGAGGTTTGTGGGAATCAAGTTTTCATAAACAGTCCAGGTGTAATGAAATTTAGAAATTAAGAATCTAATTCCCAGTGAAGTGCAAGTCAAGGAAATCTCAAGCACTCAATGTCAAGATATCTAGTCTCATACAAATCTTTCTGAGTCCAAGATGATTGAAATCTTAGAAATCTTAGGTCGTATGATATTTTCTTGGCATAAGGCCTTATCAAGGTAATTTGTAGATTCTCATCCACCTGTAACAAAAAATCTGGGGCAGGTGGGAGGTTTTATTTTTTATTTTTTCACTGATTTTCACTAAAATTGGTAGGAATTTAAAGAAAATTTTTGTATAATTGAAAAAAAAAATTGAGCTTAAAAAAAATTGGGCGGGTGGGGATGAGCATTTATAAATCAATTTGATATGGCATTATTCCTGGCATTTTTCAAAAAGAGATTTTTTCACATTTTCCAACAAATTAGGAATCAGATAATAGGTACACTGAAAACACATTTGATCACCAATGTGGTGGAGTTGTGATGTGTCATCCCAATTTCTAGTTGTTAAAGTACTCCAATCAGAATAAAATGAAAAATTTTATGAAAAATCCAAATCTAAGAAAACTTGTTTGAAAATTCATATTTGGCCATTCAAAGGGTATAATTAGAGGTATATATGCTGTGAAAATAAACAAGGGTTCATGTATGATCAACATGATGAAGCATAAGGCCATAATAAAAATATTCTAGATTCTCTTCCCCGTCCGCTCGGATTTTTTTACTTACCTCAAATAATTATACCCCAAAGTTTGGGGGTATATAGGAAGCACCCTGTCCATCTGTCTGTCCGTCCATCCTTTCTTCCATGTACCTTGTTAGTACATGTTCTTCTAAGCCGCTGCATGGATTTTGATTAAATGTTACACAGTTGTAGTACACCATCTGAAGACATTTATGAAGTAATATGGTTGCTGCCTAAAATTTTGAAGGGGAGATAATTCATCTTTGAATATTTTCTGGTAAAAATGAGGATGAACCTTGTCAGCACATGCTGTCCTAAACTACAGTTTGGATTTTGATGAAATGTTACACAGTTGTAGTACACTTCCTGAAGATATGCATGCTGTAATATGGTTTCTCCCCGGAATTTTGAAGGGGAGATAATTGTTCCTTGAATTATTTTCTGGAAAAATGAGGGGAACCTTGTGAGCACATGTTCTCCTAAACGGCTTCTTGGATTTTGATAAAATGTTACACAGTGGAAGTACATCTCCTGAAGATTTGTGTGAAGTACAGTCGAACTTCCATGGCTCGAACACCCAAGGGACCGATGAAAACAGTTCGAGCCAAAGGGGTGTTCGAGTTATCGAGGTCGAACTTTGTTTAAATTTGACCCAAGGGACCACAAAAAGGGTTTGAGGCATCCATGGTGTTCGAGTTATTACAGTTCCAGCCATCGAAGTTCTACTGTAATATGGTTGCTGACCTAAATTTTGGAGGGGAGATAATTTCACTTTGAGTATTTTCTGGAAAAAAGGGGGACAGAGTATTTTCTGGAAAAAAAGGGGGGACACACCTTATCAGTGCATGTCCTCCTAAATGGGTACTTAGATTTTGATGAAATCTTACAGAGTTGTAGTATACCACCTGTATACCACCTGAAGATGTGCATGAAGTAATATGGTTGCTGTCTGAAATTTTGAAGGGGAGAGGAGTTGTCCTTGAATATTTTCTGGAAAAAGGGGGAAGGTATAGACATTGTGTCCATACTTGTACTGTGTCCACATTTGTACTGTGTCCACAACTTACTGAATTTACTGTCTCCACTCACATTTAAATAATTTACAATTGCCATATTGATTCAGGGTCCAGTTAGCAGGGGGTATAACTAGCTGCCTGTCGGCGGCAGCTCTAGTTTTATTTTGATTTTTTTGGCCAGTTTGGGTAAATAACGACAGTATTTTTGACAAAATTTTATAAAAGATATATGCAGACCCCAAATATTTTTAGAAAAAATGGATTAGAATAGAATTAGGAATAATTATATTATGGCCAAAAAATTGTGTTTATGCTTAAAAAAATTGAACAAAATTTTGTCAAGCCTGTTAAATTTCACTGCAAAAAAAAAACCTCTAGTGAGTCATGTGGCTAGAAATGTTTTTCCTATATTCTGATGGCATTTGCATCCTGATTTCCCAGCTATACATTAAGTGCTATCACAACTTCCCAAAGTTAAAAATGCCCCCCCCCCACACCCACCCACATCACAACAGTCGTTTTGTTCTCAAATATAAAGTTGTCAATGTGCAGGTTTAATATAATGCCAAACTTTGTATAACCCTTCAATATAATGTTTTGAGCTGAGATAACAGTCACATACTCTATCTGTCATGTTTTAGAGTCCACATGTATACGAAAAAAAAGCTTTTTGCATCATATGTTTACTTGCCAACTCGGTGGATAGAAACAAGTGCCTGCCCCTAAGATTCAATAGAACACTGAATAGGTAAAGTGGTAAAGTTTTTGTCAAATGATATAAAATGACAATAACATTCTAGAATTAACATTATGCAGTGTGGATAAATTCTGCAGTAACTTAGTAAAGGCTATCCATCGTGTTTGTTTTTAAACAAAAATAGAAAAATGCATGGTCGAAGTCAGCTATTTATTCTGTATGTTTTATACATAACAAAATGTATCATATTTCCACTATATGTACTAGTATTATCATTATAGAATTAATTCATGGTTCTGAGATAAGAAGATAAGCTCCGCCCCCTTTGATATTGTTGCTACGCTCCACAAGCTAATCTGTTTCAGTTTCAAAATGGCGACTTGGCATCTAAACATCGGGTAAGATTCATTAGAAAAAATGCTTCAAGATGAAGAACAACAATAAAAGCGTTGTTCCATTGCTTTTTACCATGTATTTATAGAGATTTTTGTCTCATGTGCATTTACTCCATATCCCTTCATTGCTTATTCAAAAAATCGACGTTTCTTTCTTTCAAAATAGCTGATCATTGTCAAAAAAGGTTATGTAAAGAGATTAAACTATTTCACACAAGTATATATATATATATATATATATAGCCATAATATGAAGATTTCTGTTTCTGCCACTTGGAACGATTCGTGTTGATACCAAATGTTGGCTCTCCATGAAAACAGTTGCACAAACTTCACATCAGTGTTTCAGAATCATTTTTTATACCCCCGCTTTTCGGGAGGTATATATTGTTCATGGTGTCTGTCTGTCCGTCCATCCTTCCGTACTTCTGTACTTCCATCCTTCCTTCCATCCGTCTGTCCGCCTTTTTGTACCCAACAGCTGGTATCCATTACTCCTCCTAAACCACTGATTGGAATTTCATGAAATTTATGCAGGAGCTTAATTACATATTGTAGATGTGCACTATGCTTTTTGTTCTCCAATAATTCCCTTTTTCTAGATTTTAGACATGTTTTGGACTTTGTCATTTTAGCTATTTTACCTCAATGCAAACCATATATGGTGTATATGCTATCCACTTATCCTCCATGACTACTAATCAGAACTTCAAGAAACTTATGCAGGACCTTAATCACATATTATAGATGTGCACTTTGTATTTCGTTTTCCAATAATTCATTTGTTCCAAATGTTAAAGAAAATGCAGGAGGGGGGGGGGTTATCCCACTGGGCCACAGTAACTCTATACCTAGTTAGTTTCTTGTAAAATAGAATGTTTACTTTATTTTTTATTTATTCATTTTGCAAATATTTTAAGAGAACTGTCGATATTGATCAACGGCATTCATATTTTTAGAGATTTGCGTGGGTCACTGCATACCAGTCATGAGGTGTAAAACAGGGGCAAAGTCGAAAGGTTGTGTATTTACATGTGTGCGTGGTGTTATTAAGGATGGTCACTCCTCAAGTTTATTATATCAAGGATTTAAAATTATTATTTCTATTTATTAGAAAATGGATCATACATCATTTTAAGCCAAAAATATTGATAGCCCATTGTGGCCGTTTTTTAGATTTAAACGCCTGAAATTTTGGCGGGAAACCAAACTTCTCTAGAATATTCATTCATTTTGCATTAAGGTAATCAATCTTTGAAATGCGATGAAGGCATATCAAGAATTTCATCAATTTTTTCAGAAATCTATTGAAGATGTATACTATCATATTTTGAAAAGAAAATTGGGGGTCAGTGTGCAAAATTTTCTAATGCATAATCATGTATAAAACAAGAGAATTCCGAAAGTCAGAGACAGTTTCAAAAACCTGAGGAGTGACCATCCTTAAGACAAAAAATATAAAATCATTTTCTATAATCTTAACAGGTCATCCTTTTCCGAGTTCTGATCACTGATATCTACCATTTATGATCATTGGACATGTGTGAAGTTGCGTAATAAATTAACATTAACATATAATTTAACACCATAATTACATCTCTTACCATGAAATTAATAAAGCGTTTTAATTAATTATACCCCCCGCAAACAAAGTTTGGGGGGGTATATAGGAATCACCCTGTCTGTCTGTCCGTCTGTCCACACTTCTCATAAGCACGACTCCTCTTAAACCACTTGAAGGATTTTGATGAAACTTTACACAAAGGAAGGACACTATATGGAGATGTGCATGAAG
>MJUU01009846.1:10356-30054 GCA_002080025.1 Modiolus philippinarum
AAAAAAATATTTTGGAGTTGATTTTATGTGAAAAAATATTTTGGCTGCCAAAATGATGAAAAAAAATTTCTGAAGGAGGCTTTCTGCCTCAAAAAATAATGTTAATTTTGGAAAAAAATGTTTTGTTGATACACGTGAAAAAAATAAATAAATTTTCTGTCATGAAAAAAAAACATACCTCCCCCTTTAAGGTTGAATGGTCGATCCCTTGATTAAAGAATTGTCATGTAGGAAAGATTATAATTATACACTTCAATTTCATAAATAGTTTGTTTTTAGTTGATATGCATTTATTTCAATAGGTCAGGAATCCAGTCACTCCTTCTAACTTGTATTTTAGGCGATCGTTTCCGCCTTCAATTACATGAGAGTTCCCATCCCAAAAGTCCTGTATTTCACGTGCTTAACACGTAATAGTGTCACAATGATCATGGTAAATAAGGAAAAACAATACTGTTCAGGTATCCAGACCAAATTTACCATGAGAACAGTGTCCAGGATTTCCATTGCTTTTCAATGTACCACACTTACGTGTTTTCGGCAAACACAGGTAACTTAACATTTCGAGACCCTTTGGCAGTTCAAGGGATTGTTTCGTGAAGTGATTGTCAACACTTCATATTAAATTTCATTTTATAAATTATGGGTCAGATACCTGGACCACGGAAATATGAAAAAGAGCCATGAGGAGAAACTTGTCGATTTCAAATGTAATTGCACCGTCATCGGAACCTCGGTATAAGTTTCACTTTCAAAAATATCCAAACAAAACTATGTATACTACGCTAGAGTAAGTTTCTTTTCAAAGTTGTAACCCCAGTAATAAGACATTCCAAGCAAAAAAAAGTATATTAATTAACCGAAATTTAGTCTGAGTCTTTTAATATTAAATATTAAATTTTTGTTGATTCCAGTGGGATTCGAACCCCCTCTGTCAAGGTTCTACGGGTTTAAAAGTCTGGTACGCTACCACTGGACCACCACTTCTATGTTCAAATTTCGGTTTATTAATATACTTAAGTCTCGTATTACGAGTCAAAATAAATTTGTAGTTCTTTATATTTTACATCCCTTTGGACTCACACAGAGATGGCGGGAGCAGTGTAATCTGTCTGTAATATCTGTGCATTCGAAAAGCAGCCAAATCCCTTCGTGGGAAGGCAATCTCGATATTCATGTCTCTAATTCTAACCCCGTTGGGTTCCTACCATAGACCGATATATTTAAATTTTTAGGCCCTGCATTAGCGTAAATATTCGCAAATCCGGGGAGATGGGCAAGTTTTCACGTTGACTGAATTTATAGACAGATATATATATATATATACAACGGTCTATCGTAGGAACCCAACGGGGTTAGAATTAGAGAAATGAATATCGAGATTGCCTTCCCACCGAGGGATTTGGCTGCTCTTCGAATGCACAGATATTACAGACAAATTACACTGCCCACGCCATCTCTGTGGGAGACCCAAGGGATGTAAAATAGAGTGAAGTGATATATATATATATATATATATATATAGGTCTAGTATCCAGTTATCCTTCTTACTGGTATATGAGGAGACGGTTTCCGCCTTCAATTACACAAGAGTTCCTACCTCGAAAGTCCTCTATATTCCATAAAATAAGTACATATAATGAAATATGTGTTTACAGGGCTCGGCAATCCAAGAGGTTTTGAGAATCCATTCCTTCTTACCTTTGGTGTGTTATTTTTCCGATGGCACAATTATATGGCAGCCAAAATAAAAAGTAGCCATCCGACTTGGAATGACGAAGCCATATTTAATGAAGCAAGAAAATTTGTAATAGCCCATCATCAGGTAAGAAGAATATTGTGCTATGTTTAGGAAATGTTATAAGTGATTCTAATGCAACAATTATATAACGAAAGTTTTGATTTGTCATATCTGATTGTCAATTCCACGATCACTACACCTGGGAAGGTTTAGTTTGGTTCTTTGTATGGATCAAATACACAACATAAAATCGCTTAATTGCATTATAATCGCAATAACAGTTGAAGATCGTACGGTGACCCCTAGATGCTTTGTTTTGGGTCGTTTTAACCTGGATATGGGATGTTGTCTCCTTGACCTTTACCCCATTTCCTTCCTTTTTCATATTGTATGAATACCCGAGGGTATTCATAATTAATAAATTTTAAGGCATACGAATTTCTTCTACGAGTCAAAGGTTTTTTTTACCGTCAGATCTACAATTGACGCCCTTAGGTATTCAAATAATCTCCTAAGTTTAAGCTCTGTCCTTAGCAGATTTTGGCTTTACATTTAGATCACTTTGGTTATTTGTTCTCTTGTCAGTTTTTAAGCATTTTTGAGTTTATGGTCTTCCAAACGTTTAGATTTTATCTGCACTGATGAGACATAATTTGTCGAAATGCGCATATGCAGAAAGGAAATTCACAGTTACTTCGGTATTTAGTTATTTGTTACCACTGGGTCGATGCCACTGCTGGTGGACTGTTAGTCCCCGAGGGTATTCACCAGCCCAGTAGTCAGTACTTCGGTGCTGACCCGATAGCCTATTATTTTTTAAACCTTAACAATATCTAAAATTTTGTAAATTTAATTGAAAACTAAGGAGTATCTCCCTCGTGCAAAGCTCTGTCCTTAGCAGATTTTGGCTTTACATTTAGATCACTTTGGATTTGTTCTCTTGTCAGTTTTTAAACATTTTTGAGTTTATGGTCTTCCAAACGTTTAGATTTTATCTGCACTGATGAGACATAATTTGTCGAAATGCGCATATGCAGAAAGGAAATTCACAGTTACTTCGGTATTTAGTTATTTGTTACCACTGGGTCGATGCCACTGCTGGTGGACTGTTAGTCCCCGAGGGTATTCACCAGCCCAGTAGTCAGTACTTCGGTGCTGACCCGATAGCCTATTATTTTTTAAACCTTAACAATATCTAAAATTTTGTAAATTTAATTGAAAACTAAGGAGTATCTCCCGCGTGCAAAGCTCTGTCCTTAGCAGATTTTGGCTTTACATTTAGATCACTTTGGTTATTTGTTCTCTTGTCAGTTTTTAAACATTTTTGAGTTTATGGTCTTCCAAACGTTTAGATTTTATCTGCACTGATGAGACATAATTTGTCGAAATGCGCATATGCAGAAAGGAAATTCAGTTACTTCGGTATTTAGTTATTTAGTTATTTGTTACCACTGAGTCGATGTCTCTGCTGGTGGACTGTTAGTCCTCGACGGTATTCACCAGCCCATTAGTCAGTACTTCGGTGCTGACTCGAAAGCCGATTCCATTTGGAACCTTGCATTTTTTGTAAATTTTGTTGAAAACTAAGAAGTATATCCCTCATGCAAAGCTCTGTCCTTACCTGATTTTGGCTTTACATTTAGATCATATTGGTTGTTTCTTCTCTATCAGTTTTTTAACATCTTTGTGTATATGATCTTCCAAATGTTTAGATTTGATCTGCACTGAAGAGACATAAGTTGTCGAAATGCGCATAAACAGAAATAAATTCACATTACCTTTATTGAACATGTTTTTGCCAAAAAGACTCTTCCGCCATAACTACAAAACCATGTTCCTTGTGGTTATTGGGTCAGTACGTGCTATTCCCCTACAAAATGACATCAACATAATGCAATGTCGCCGTTTTAGCGACAAAATGCACGTTCTCTCTCAATTGGAGTAAAAATTCCCTTTAGAAGTAGAACTAGAGGCTCAGAGACTGAGCCTGTATCGCTTACCTGACAAAATAATGAACAGCACGGTTTTGATGTTCTGCATGGTGGCCATGTTTTTATGTGAACTTCCCATAGGGCCAAAATAAACTATGTTCTGTGCTGGCGGCCATGTTTTTATTGGATCAGTAAAGAAATAAATAATCTTTGTTAAGGACCTTCAGTTCATCATTCCTGTAAAGTTTGGTTAAATTTACTTCGGCTGTTTCAGAGGAGAAGAAGAGAATGTGAATTTTCCCTACGGTCTAATGTTAATTCTAAGTTCCACGCTGGCAGCCATGTTTTTTATTGGATCAGAAAGAAATAAGCAATCTTTGTTAAGGACCTTCAGTTCATCATTCCTGTAAAGTTTGGTTGAATTTGCTTCAGCGGTTTCAGAGGAGAAGAAGAGAATGTGAATTTTCCCATAGGGTCCAATGTCAAACCTAAGTTCCACACTGGCAGCCATGTTTTTTATCGGATCAGAACCAAATGAGCAATCTTTGTAAATGACCTTCCATACATCATTCCTGTAAAGTTTGGTTGAATTTGCTTCACTGGTTTCAGAGGAGAAGAAGAAAATGTGAATTTTCCAAAAGGGTCCGATGTTAAACCTAAGTTCCGCGCTGGCGGTCATGTTTTTTATTGGGTCGGAACGAAATGAGCAATCTTTGTTAAGGACCTTCAGTACATCATTCCTGTAAAGTTTGGTTGCATTTGCTTCAATGGTTTCAGAGGAGGAGAAGAAAATGTGAATTTTCCCATATAGGGCCAATGTTAAACTATCTTCCGTGCTGGCGGGCATGTTTTTTTATCGGATCAGAACTAAATGAGCAATCTTTGTATAGGTTTTTATTACATAATTCCTGTAAAATTTGGTTGAATTTGCTTCAGCGGTTTCTGAAGAGAAGAAGAAAATGTGAATTTTCCCATAGGGTCCAATGTTTAACCTAAGTTCCGCGCTGGCGGACATGTTTTTTTATCGTATCGGAACGAAACGAGCAATCTTTGTTAAGGACCTTTAGCACATCATTCCTGTAAAGTTTGGTTGCATTTGCCTCAGTGGTTTCAGAGGAGAAGTCAAGAAAATGTAAATGTTCCCATAGGGTCCAATGTTAACCTAAGTTCAGCGCTGGCGGCTATGTTTTTTATTGGATCCAAACCAAATGAGCAATCTTTGTTAAAGACCTTCCATACATCATTCCTGTAAAGTTCGGTTGATTTTGCTGCAGCCGTTTCAGAGTAGAAGATAAAAATGTGATTTTCCCATGGTGTCCAATGTTAAAGCATGTTCCCTGCTGGCGGCCATGTTTTTTGTCGGATCGGAATGAAATGAGCCATCATTGTTTAGGACCTTTAGTAAATCATTCCTGTAAAGTTTGGTTGAATTTGCTTCAGCTGTTTCAGAGCTGAAGATGAAAGTTTGATTTTCCCATAGGGTCCAATGTTAAACCATGTTCCGTGTTGGCGGCCATGTTTTTTGTCGGATCGGAACGAAATGAGCAATCATTGTTAAGAACCTTCAGTACATCATTCCTGTAAAGTTTGGTTGAATTTGCTTCAGTGGTTTCAGAGCAGAAGATGAAAATAGGATTTTTCCCATAGGGTCCAATGTTAAACCTAAGTTCCGCGCTAGCAGCCATGTTTTTCGTCGGATCGGAACGAAATGAGCAATCTTTGTAAAAGACCTTCCATACATCATTCCTGTAAAGTTTGGTTGAATTTGCTTCAGTAGTTTCAAAGGAGAAGATGAAAATATGAAAAATTTAACGGACGGACGGTTGACGGACGACGGGGTTAAGTTTGAAACACTGAATTGTAGTTTAAAAATTTTTTATGTTTTTTTTTGTGATTTATTTCGGAAGTCCTCAAACACATTTGAAATACACCAATTTTTCTTATCTGGATCCATAATTAAATAAATATTTTACAGAAGTGAAGGGAAATTTATAACAGAACACTTTTAAAAATCATAACGAATCTATTTTAGCTCACCTGACCCAAAAGGTTTGATGTGACCTATCACTTGGCGTTGTCCATCCGTTAACTTTTCACATTTTCATTTTCTTCTCTGAAACCACTGAAGGAAGCTCAACCCAACTATACAGGAATGATGTATGGGAGGTCCTTTACAAAGATTGCTCATTTCATTCCGATCCGATAAAAACATGGCCGTCAGCGCTGAACTTAAACATTGGACCCTATGGGAAAAATCACATTTTCATCTTCTCCTCTGAAACCACGTGCACTAAAGCAAATTCAACCAAACTTTACAGGAACAATGTATGGATGGTCCACTACAAAGATTGCTCATTTCTTTCCAATCTGGTAAAAACATGGCCGCCAGCTCGGAAGCAATATAGGTTTAACGTTGAACCCTCATTCCTGAAAAGTCTGGTTGAATTTGCTTCAGCAGCTTTAGAGGAGTAGATGAAAATGAAATTTTTCTATAGAGTCAAACGTTAAACCTAAGTTCCGTGCTGGTGGCCATGGTTTTGTCGGATCAGGACAAAATGTGCACTCTTTGTTAAGGACCTACTAAACATCATTCCTGTAAAGTTTGGTTGAATTTGTGTCAGTGGTTACAGAGGAGAAGATGAAAATATGAAAAGTTAACGAACAGACGACTGACATAAAGTGATTGCAATAGCTCACACTGACCCTTTGGGTCAGGTGAGCTGATAAAAAGGGAATTAAGGTCAAAAGAAAGGGGAACATAAGCAGTCCGCTACTATAGTTAGTAAGATGCTATTATTTTAACTATTGATATGTTGTTTTTCTTAATATGTGTTAAACAGTGATATTACCACCTTTGGGATTGTACTTTGTGCCCCAAAGATACTATGAGTCCTAATACAATCTAATTAAAATTAGATCTTCCAGTTGTTCCTTACATTCACTGCATGGAAGATCGAACAACACGCCATTTTATTTTCTGTTTTGAAAATTCATTCCACATCCCCGGCTTTAATCATAGACCTTAAAGTCTTCAAAACATAAAGACTGGATTCTAAATGGTTAATGTCAAAGGTCATAGAATTGCAAATAAAGATTTTCCATGCAGTGACCGTAAGGAGCACTTGGTAGTTATTAAACATCCGTGGGGTTTTTGGTCTTCCAAACGTTTAGATTTTATCTGCACTGAAGAGACATGAGTTGTCGAAAAGCGCATATGCAGAATTTAAATTCACAGTTACTTCGGTATTTAGTCAATTGTACCACTTGGTCGATGCCACTGCTAGTGGACTGTTTTCACCAGCCCAGTAGTCCGTACTTCTGTGCTGATCCGAAAACCGATTCTATTTGAAACCTTACAATATCTAAAGGTTTGTAAATTTGTTGAAAACTAAGGAGTATCTCCCTCATGCAAAGCTCTGTCCTTAGCTGATTTTGGCTTTACATTTAGATCATATTGGTTGATCTCCATCAGTTTTTAAACATCTTTGAGGTTTTTGGTCTTCCAAACGTTTAGATTTTATCTGCACTGAAGAGACATGAGTTGTCGAAATGCGCATATGCAGAATTTAAATTCACAGTAACTTCGGTATTTAGTCATTGACGGTTCTAATTTTAATTAGATTAACTCCCTTTACAAGTATTTGTTCTTTGAAGGTAATATCTGTATTTTGGAAAGGGGAAGGAATGCTGTCGAAGTCAGGATATACAGAAATGCTGTATGTGACTTCCAGTTTTGACTTTTATTTATTTAATTACTATCTTATTATACTATTTCTTTTTCTTTTAGTAGATGTTTTGAAATTATGTAAGAATCCATAAATGAATAACTATTATTCATATACCACAGCCTTTTCATGTTATTGTAGTCCTGTAGTACTGATACTGGTTTATAACTTTTCCCCTTTATTAAAAGATTGTTTTATATCTATGCAAATGCTCAAATTTACTTTCAGATACTTTCTATATCATGGTGATGTAGCTCAGTAAATAAAATTTACATGATTTACATATTTCTTTATTTAATAGTTACATGTAGTTATCTCTGGTGATGTTGTTGATGTAGTAATTTGGAGAATTTTACTCGTTGAATCTTGTGTATTCAAAGATCACTGATACTTTGATAATGACCTACGGGTACTATTTTTCGCGTTCCAGAGCCAACCGCGAAAATAGCGAAAATTAGTGCACCGCAAAAATTAATACGTTTACAGTATTTTAAAACTTTTAAAGGCAGATATTTAGTTTAATCTGACACAGAGTGTCCGCAACAGGTCTCAGTAGAGCATTTCGCCTAATTGTCAAATGATAATGGTGTATTTCAATGTGTCCATTTTTGTTTGTTTCAATTTTATCATGTTTTCCAAGACTAGCTATTTTTTTAATATAAATCTAGAGGTTTTAGATTTTGCTTTTTGTGATTGTTTGATTCTCTCTGCATTCAATTAATGCTGTTAAAACCTAAAATAAATAATGCAAATAATAAGAAACTCAGTATTTTTGTCAAGCTTTCAGGTCATACTACAAGTACATTTGGATATAGAATTTTTTATGTATCAATCATTTGACTGCATTAAAAAATAATGAATTACTTTAATTGTGCAGAAACAAAAACAAAACTAAGTGGTTTCTGTTCATTATCATACATAAAGTCGAAATAAAAAAGTCTAATACTAGTAGTAGTATGAACTTTATCCCTTTTTGCATCGCATTATTTGTTCATCGGAAATACGCGATATCCAAACAGACATATTTCAGTATCATACACGAAACACCTTCTTGCTTCATATTACACAAAGTATCTATTTTTAAAACAAAATACAAATGTACAGTAAAAACAGGGAAGCTGATATCATTACAAATTATGTAATTGAACTAGTTTTAATTTTTGCTTATAAAGCATTTTTTTCTAGGAATACATATAATCTGCAATTGTCACATTTTATTTCATTTCTTAAGAACTTTAACGATAAAGTGTGAGATTTTGCACTGTGTTGAAGACCGTACAGGGATCCCTTTGTTTTTTGTCGTATTAATCAGGATATGGAATATTGTCTCCTTGACATTTACCCCCATTTCCTTTTCATATAATTTTTTATCATGAATTACAATCTAATTTTTTTAACTTTAATGAAGCATTTATTATATGTTCTAAGAAGGAAAACGGGCATCTGGCATTATATTTTCATGTAAGCTATACAAGAAAGAGCAGGTAACATGTTAAAAAGAACGGCAGTAGAGTAACAAGATTACATAAATCAAAGTCCAGCGACATGGCAAAAACGAGAACACCAGAAGACAGAGGACTAAAGACGCACCGCACAGCGACAAAATAATTTATCTTGCACACTACCAAACCTAAGCACACATGTAGGATGTCTAAAAAGATTTATAAAAAGTATTAATGTCATTCTCAATTTTGAACTGTGTGCACGCTTTTCCAACAAAAAGAATTGCTGTGGCACGAAAAGGCTACAATCATTTTATCAAAATTTCCTATAAAGTTGGTTTTCGGGTCAGCAACGAAGTACTGACTAGTGAGTTGGTGAATACCCTCGGGGACTAACAGTCCACCAGAAGAGGCATCGGCCTAGTGGTAAAAAAGCAAAATACCGATTTCACTGTTTATATATTTTCTGCATATTCGCATTTCGACAACTTATGTCTAATCAGTGCAGATCAAACCAAAATACTCGGAAGTATATAAACAGAAAAACGTGTAAAAGCTGATAGAAAACAAATAACCAAAAGGATTTAAATATGAAAGCCAAAATTCAACTTATGACAGAGCTTTAAGTGAGGAGATACTCCTTGGTTTTAAATAAAATTTTGTAAAATTTAGATATTGCAAGTTTCAATAGAGTCGGTTTTCGGGTCAGCACCGAAGTACTGACTGAAACCCTCGAGGACTATCATTCCACCATCAGAGGCATCGGCCCAATGGTGATAAATACTAAAATGCCGACTGTACTGTATTGTTTTCTTTATTTACGCATTTCGACAACTTGTCTCATCAGTGCTGATCAAACCAAAACATTGGGAAGTATATTAACCGAAAAACGTGTAAAAATTGTAAATATATTTGAATTTGCATTTACACATTCGCAATAAGACTATCAATAAAATGATATGGAGTAAATACACATGATACAAAGACTATAAAAACCAAGGAATAGAACAATTCATGTTCATTTTGAAGTCGCAATTCTTTATGTAGAACAATGCTTAATTAATATTTGCTCTCTATATACTGTGAGTCATATGAATATTATACAGTTACTGTCTTTTATTGGGGTAAATGTGCAGTGTTATTGACTTTTGGGGAAACAGATATTCATCGAGCCGCATGGCGAGGTGAATATCTGTTTTCCCAAAAGTCAATAACACTGCACATTTACCGAAACTAAAGACAGTAACTGTTTTATTCTATTATCCGATAAATACATAATAATTCTTTTTATAATGTATTATACTATACACCTAGAAATTTTCTATGGGTGTCGAATTAACGATTAAAGAGGCTTTGAACATTTGCATAAAATAAATGAAATATATAATTTTTAAAAAATATTTTGAGGATAAGTAAAACAATAAATATAACATTATTATTATCTTTACTGTCAGAAATTTACAGATTCTAGCTAACACTGAGTTTGCGGCTTTTTTCCGTTGTTCGTCACTGGTGGGAGATTGTGAAGAAGGGAGGGAATTGACATTTTAATGTAACAAGCGAACGTTCTTTAAAGACTTTATTTAAAGAATAAATATTTTATCCTAAATAATCGATGATTTCTGTCTTCACTCCTTGCATCTGTGTAATGTGCGACGATTCTGCGCTATGTGTTGTCGACATCCGTCGGGAGATTTTTTCCCAATATATTGTGTGAACGCCTTTACCAGTGTTACGCTGACTTGTTTCGTATTTTAAGTGTCTTCCTCTTTGCATATTTGCACCATTTTCGCTGATCTTCTTTTCTTTAGATGAAGGAATTCTGTTTTTAGTGATGCCGATGACGTTGGCACGCGACAATGTTACATAGCAATGTGATTGGACGATATAAATACGGGATTTCTAAAAATATGTCGCACGTGACGTTTCCCGCGGTGAATATCCTTTTCATGGAGTGAATATCCTTTCTATCGAGTGAATATCCTTTTTTATTCATTTTAATGTCAATGCAACTTTACCATTAGTATTTATATATTATAGAATAAATTATAATACTTCCAAATTTTGGCATTTATTGTTTTTGTTATTTCCAAATGTTATTCCTACCTCCTTTTTTAGTGCCACACATCTCACCATACTATAATGACTAGTTTTCTTACAGTCGACCTGATGAGTGCCCTGTGTTTGTTTATATGTTGTAATCGTCCACTAGCTTAAGACACTAGTTTTGTTTTCTGGAAACAGATAATAGAAATTGTAAGAGCACTTTAGGGAGCGACCATTTGATTTCTATGGGGGGGGGCTATGGTCAAATTTTTCATCCTGGATTTTTTTTGTGCGTAACTTCTATCCTGGCTTTTTATTTTTGTTCCAAGCCTGTCCTAGATTAACCCGCATAGTCATCCTGGATTTTTTTTGCTATAAGTAACCGTCCTGCTTTTTTTTCAATTTGACCATAGCCCCCCCCCCCCCTAAAAATCAAATGGTTGCTGCCTTACCAGTTTAATTTATGTTTGTTGACGATAACGCATCCATGACCAAAAGGGATATGGATGTTGCGTTGTTCGACATTTAGCAAAGAATTCCACTCAAAACGCTGCGAGGGGTCGTTTTACTTACTATAAGGTATGAATAAAAGCTCATTGTTGAAGGCCTCATGATGACTTGAAGATGAAGAACAGTAAAACAATAAAAGCGTTAATTCTTTGCCTGGTACTATCAGGTATTTGTAGAGACTTTGTCTCGTATGCATTTTCTCTTTTCATTTTTTTATCATTTGAAAATTTTGGGTAAAACTAAGGAGTATATCCCTAATTCAAAGGTATATCTTTAGAAGATTTTTTATTTTTCTTTCAAGTTAGATCCTTTTAATTATTTGTTTTCTAAGAGCTTTAAACATGTTTAGATTTCCGGAATTCCACTTTCGTGATTTAATTTGCACCTAAAAGACACGAGTTGTTAAAATGGAATTATGCGTAGAGAAGCGGTCAAGATATTTTGTTTTATAAAATAGTTAGTCAGTGCGCAAAGATTTTGTGAAATTAAAATGAATTACTCGTTGAAAACTACAAGTATTATTAGTTGATTTTAAAAAGTTTCAGAGCTTCAGATTAAGAGAAACAACTCTGTATCACAATGGAAAGATATTGTGTTATCTGTCCCATTATTCTATTCGTATTGATACGAAAGAATTCATCGTAACATTTAAAACATCTAAGAATTTTGAATCTTAAAAATGCGTAGTTCAAAAACTTAAGATTAAACGAAACAAAAATAAAAGTAATAATTGTTTATTTTGTTATATATTTTGATTTCATTTAAAAAGAAATACAATTTTACAAAGACATTTTAGAGAAAAATAATAATCATAATTCCTACATGCATGTAGATTAGATTAAGTTGAGTTATCAAACAAATGCATTTTGTGTCAGTGTTATCCGGGAATAATTTATCTCATTAGCATGTTTCCCTGATATTCTATACTTTTATTATCAAAATATTAATAGTTGATCTAATATATATATATATATTTTATGTATCTAATATTTAAGAAAATTGTAATGGAAGACTGGCTACCAAGATGGCTGAAGATTGGAAATGAAAACGACCCATCCACATTCTTCCAGATACCACCTTATGAATGGGACAAGTCGCAAAGTATGTAATGATAAAATAAATAGTGTAGGGTCTGTAACTTCTGCGTTGAATAAGTGTCGGACAAAGACGCATACATGTAACATAAAGTCAAAATGCAAAATAGCAAACTCAGAATTGTCTATTGTCATGTTATCAAAAACCAGTATTAAAGTGTAACGAGATTAACAGATCCGTTCATTCAAATACAGATAAAATGCAATGTGAATATGTAGGCATATCAGTAAAGAATCAGGTTAGATAACTCTCCGGACAAATTTCTGTGACCTTTTGTTTGAATTGATATTTTATTGTGAAATAATGTAATTGAATGTTTGATATAGGTAAGATATTTAATTTGGGAATGTAAACATTCTTTCTGCACAATGATTGTTTATTTAACATATGGATTTAAAAAATGCCAGATTTTAAAAAAATTTCATATGATGGTAATTTTCTATAGAACCGCATTTTCAGTATGTTAACTTGGGAACCCAATTAAACCCATCTAGCATATGGAAGATTTATACTTCACATATCTGCAGTACAAATTTAATTTCAATCGGACCAATGGAATTTTTTGGCTTTACTGTTAAAAATGTAAATTTTTGTAGTTTTTGCACGTGGTCTCTTGATTTTGACTCGAGTTATGTTCCTTTGGCCACAAATTTTTAGTTTTCCCCACTTTGAATGTGCTGCCATCTGGCGTTAATTGATATACCTAGAATATGTGAATATAAAGTGACATTTCTTTTATTTTATCTTGCAAGGTGTATAAAATAGTTTGGGATTTATTCTTCTTTGTTCATTGCATGTGCAATTTTAAATAACATGTGGACTACTTATTTTGAGGTGCAAAAGGTAATAAACCTCCGCAAAAATACTAGTACCTTACAGTCATATTTCTTTGTTATTATTAGCTATAATTGTCTTCAATACAATTTGTATTTTGCATTTTTCGAGGCAGATACAGACCGATTCTGTACATGAAAAAAAACTTACAGTCTTATTGTTTTGTAAACTAAATTGAATGTTCGGTTCTCACTTATTACTCTATTGTATTGACCTTGAATGGTCATGGGTCAATTATATCTGGATTATTCGATTTAAACTTACCTAAATGACAGAGAATATTAAGCCACGCCCAACCTGTTCAATAAAAGTGAGTAATACTTCATAAATTTCTTAAAAGAATTTTGTATTGATTTTTTAGAGGCGGATACAGACCAAAATGAAGACTCTTGCTATAAAAATACCTTACAGTTACATTGCTTTGTTAACTAAATTTTATAAATTGCCGGAAATTTTTTTGTATTTTTTTTCGATACAGGTAGATTCAGACCGATGTGGCTTGTACGAATAATTGTTTGAAAAAATATATAATGCTTTAACATGGTATTTTTTTTCACTTAATCAACTGGCCAGTTTTCCATTTTTATAGTTTTTTCTCTAATTCTTGTTCAAAATAAATACTTCCCAAATGATGTTAGATGAACTTAATAATCAACATATTTAGACATTTATCTCACTTGCTGATTGGTTGTCTCGTGTCAGTTTCTAGAAATAGTGCAACTGGATGTTGATGAAATTAACACCTGCATCATTGTCTAGCGAATTGATTTTTACATTTTATGACTAAGATAACTCAATTTATTGATAATATGACATTTGTTATCAAAAATATTACACTCAACATCCCTTTCAATGAAAGGCGCAATGATACACATAGAAACGATGATAGCAACAAAATGGCGGCATACTTGAGGATGGAGACTACGGAGATCGCTTTACGTCAAATAAATTGAGTAGGAATTAGAGAAAAACTCTCTAACATTGTTTTCCGGTTTATTACGATAATTTCTCACATCTCGATAGTTAAATTTTCACATTTTAAAGTTCTCGGATAAACCTCGAACTTTAAAATGTGAAAATGTAACTATCTGGATGTGAGAAATATACGTAATAAACTGGAAACAATGTTAGAGACTATATATAGAACACAAACTTGGATCTTAAACTCTGTTCTATCTACGGAAGTATAAAAAACAAATAAGAGGGTTATACACTCTAATACCAAATATGATTTTTTTTTTATTAAAAGGGTGTTTAAGAATATATACGAATAATAAAATTATGTACATTAAGGTTGTACTGGTGAGTTCTGCAGTTTTAATGGCTACAACTCTGAAATACATCCAGGGATAACACAGGAATTCCAAACAGCTGCCATGCGATACGGACATACTCTTGTGACACCAGGACTATGGAGAAGGTATTTCAAATTTTACGTTATGTTTTTATTCTTAATTTATATAATTAATAAAAATAAGGAGTAAATTTTATTAGTATCCCTTTTTAATTATATATATTTAAGTTAGTGTTTAACCATATGAAACCTTTGGTTTAGTTTAACATATTATAACTAACTAAGCTATAATTTTATTCAAACGATTACAATTTTTGTTTGTTTTCATTTTGAGGTGTCCTAAAATATGTTTAAGATCATGTACAAGAGTACATAATGACAATAGATTAGCTAGTGAAACCATTCTTTTCCACACGGAAGAAATTAAATAATTATATGATTTTTGAGTGATCTTTTGCTATTATTCTATATTTGAAAAATACGTTTTTATTGTTTTTTTTACTGTTATTCTATTTTTGAAGACACTATTTCACTTCCCTTGCAATATTTTTGTGGGCTTTTCATGTTATATTTTTTTTGTTATTTTGGTAATAATCATTCTAATTTTCCAGACATTTTCTGTTTTTTCCAGATTCTACAATATTTTTTTCTTTCAGTGGAGGGGCTCTAACTGATATTCTCTTATCTTATGAAAAAATATATCTACTATGTGTATTGTTGGCTTTTAATGTTATTTCTTGTATAAGAGGGAAATAAATCACTTGCTTTGTGTTATGTGTACTTTTGTTTTGCAGGTTTGGACTGAAATTCCTTTTTTGCGATTTTTTTCCCGAAATTTTGATGAGGTCTTACAAGGGACGAAACTTTAAATCCTAACATCATATAAAAATATAATCGGAAAATTCTCAGGGATTTAAAAAAAAAATTTTGGGGGGATTAAAAAAAATTATCGGATTTAGCTATCAAATACCTCAAACAATCTGCAGTTTCGGAATTTCACTAATTCATAAACAGAATGCTTAAAAAGATAATTGAAAAATATTTTCACTCTATGCATTGCCTTACCTTAGCTTATACTTACTAGTCTAATTTGATACTGTATATCCACAGGACTGGTGGCGTGTCTGCAAATAGTTGCAGGGATAAATGGACGAAACATAATATTAACGTTCCAACATCACAAGAAGTACATGCTATTAGATTGTGCAATGCATATTGGGTTGGACAGGTAATTTCCATTGTACTGAAATTTGAATTTTCATACTAATATTTATATGTCGTTAAAATTTCTTATTCGCTTTTTATCTGTAAATTTACTTACTCTAATCATTAACTTAAGCATATGAAAAACATTCGGGATATCTTGACTATTTAAAACTATGCTCCCTTGCAGCAGTTAAAGTTCAGAATTGTGTTTTTTTGCTAAACTAAGGAGTACATGTACCTATTTCACACGTGCAAAGCTGTGTCATTAGCTGGTTTTATCCTTTTATTTTTTTTTTTTTGTTCACCGTCAGTTCTTTCGTATGTTTTAATTTTTATACCCCCAGATCAGGACATAATGTTTTTTTTTCCTGCCTGTCTGCGTGTCAGTCTGTACGTCCGAAACTTTCACCTTTGCATTATCTTTGAACTATTTAAGATACACTTATCATACTTGACAAGTGTAAATGTATAGTCAAGAGGAACATGAATATGCGAAACAGAATAGGTCAGGTAAAAAGGTCAAGGTCGCAGAGGTCAAATTTATAAATTCCATTTTCATATGTTTATTGTGTAAAAAAGATATCTCTAACCATATATTAAGTTAATTAAACTAATAAAATTGGTGCTGGTGGCATTTGTAGTGTTTCTAAAACATCTTGTTGATTTCCTAGCCATTTTATTTAGATATGCACTAAAAAAGAATTAAATTGTTCAAATTGTTAACTCAAACAATCTGCAGTTTCGGAATTTCACTAATTCATAAACAGAATTATAAATTAAAAAAAAAATTATTTAGGCATTTTATTTTCAATTGAAATAATTCTCTTAACAGGACTGTTTTATTTGCGTTATCTACTCTTAAAAATTAATAAAAATACAAACCTTCCCCATAAACAATTTATTTTGAAGTTATTTGAATTATTTGAGATACAAATGTTGGCATTGAGGCCTTTGATGAAGATTTTGCATTTTCTTGGTTAGAGTAAGAGTCTATCATATTTAATCGAAACTGGTTTTAAGGTAATCCTGCCAGTATTTACTTCATATATTAATTTGTATATAATTTTACCTTTTCAAAAATGTAATCTGTCTATTTTTTTGCTCCTGTTCATTTCGTGAAATTCTTAAATTTCTTTGTTGTTATCTTCGTTATCTGTTTAATCAAATTTCAGGAAACCGTAGGGCCTGATATAGACGGACTGGTTCGGGGAATGACGTCCACCTTAGCAGAACAAGAAGATCATATAATAGTTCCAGATCTGAGAGGTAGTTTTCAATATATGTATGTAGTTTTTATGTAAAGGGACCTATTTTATCTTGGCATAACTCCATGTTGAAACATTAATTTATCATCAATGTTGAATTTCGGACTTGTATCGAAATTAAACATTCAATTCAGAAACCAACGAGAATAAGGTTGTCTTGTTCTGTACTAAAATAATATTGACATGATGTTTTACATATTGTTGATTGTGTTGATTTCTCAGCCCTTAACCTTTGTATCATTTTTCTGGTATAACATATTGTTTGTTGTTGTTTCCGATATAATAGGAATAGAGGAGCTTCTTTGTAAATACTCTACACGTATAGTTGTTATATATTGCAGAACATCTTTTTGGCACATTGGATTTTTCGCGGCGTGATTTAGCGGCTTTGAATATACAAAGAGGGAGAGATCATGGTCTACCAGGCTACAACGACGTGCGTGAAGCATACGGACTACCACGTGTGAACTGGTCAGAGATTAACATGAATTCAAACATCAATCCTGATTTGAAAGTAGTAAGCATATATTAAAGAGTTTATTTCTTCCTGTGTTGTTAGGGAGTTTAATAAATGTTGTGTTTTTCTTGAAGAGTTAATTATATATCCAGCAAAGCGGGAGATATATAGTGTTAATGGTGGTCATCCGTCCGTCCTTCCATCCGTCCGTCTTTCTGTACACAAAAGCTAGTATCCACTTCTTCTTATCAACTAATTGGAAGTTAATGAAACTTACGAAGGAGCTTAATTACAAAATGTAGATGTACACTACACTTTTTGTTTTCCAATAATTCCATTTTAAAGATTTTTGATATGTTTTGCACTTTGTCATTTTAACTTAATGCAAACCTTATGGTGACTACCTGGTATTCACTACTCCTCTTAAGCCAATGATCTGAATTTCATGAAACTTATGAAGAAGCTTTTTCACATATTGTAAATGTGCACTTGGCTTTTTATTTTCCAATAATTCCCTTTTTACAGATTTTGGACATGTTTTGGATATTGTCATATTAGCTCAATGCAAACCATATGGTGACTTCCTGGTATCCACTTTTCCACTTTAACCACTAATTTGAATTTCATGAAACTTATGTGGGAACTTTATTACATTACAGATGTGCACTACGCTTTTTGGTTTCTTACAGTTCCATTGGTTATTTTTCTGATTTTGAACATGTTATGGACTTTGTCATTTTAGCTTAATGCAATCCATATTGTGACTACTTAGCTTTTATCCACTACTCCTCCTTGACCACTGATTTGAATTTCATGAGACTTATGCAGAAGCTTTATTATATAATGTAGATTTGCACTACGCATTTTTGTTTCGCTTGCACCTAGTGCAGGATCGACACATAGAGATCACTATCCGCCGTCTTGCGTCCGTCTGTCTGTCTGTTTGTTTATTTGTCCGTCTGTCCGTCTGTATGGCTAAAAAAATTAAGCAATTTCCGCATCTCCTCCTAAACCGCTTGGCACTTTTCAACCAGACTTGCAAGAATTCTTCAGTATATATTGAAGATGTGCACAATGTATTTTGTTTTTCTTTAGTTTTGCTTTCTCCAGATTTTACGCTGGTTTTGGACTTTGTCATTTTACCTTATTGGAGTCATGAGGGTATGTCTCCATTATCCGCAACTCCTCCTCAACGGCTTTGTATTTTCCCAGCAAACTTGCAGGAATACTTCAGTATATGTTAAGATGTGCACCATGCGTTTTGTTTTTGCTTTTGTTTTTTTTCAGATTTTATGCTTTTTTTTGGACTTTGTCATTTTAGTCTATTGAAGTCATGAGGATATTTCTCCATTATCCGCAACTCCTCGCCAACGGCTTGATATTTTTCAACCAAACTTGCAGCAATGCTTCAGTATATGTTCAAGATGTGTACCATGCATTTTGTTGTTCTTTAAATTATTTTT
Source organism: Modiolus philippinarum (assembly GCA_002080025.1). Classification (NCBI taxonomy): domain Eukaryota; kingdom Metazoa; phylum Mollusca; class Bivalvia; order Mytilida; family Modiolidae; genus Modiolus; species Modiolus philippinarum. The sequence goes on from MJUU01009846.1 coordinate 29,366, forward strand.
GCAAGATTTTACGTGTTTTTTTGGAGTTTTTAGTTCGCCTCAACGAAGTTTAGGAGGACTATTGGAGTACCCCCGGCGTCCGCGTCCGTGTCCGCGTCCGCGTCCGCGTCCGCATTTGGGTATATATCTTAGTAACTATGCAGTGTAGGTTCATCGACTTTGCATGCAGGTGCATCTTGGGCTAACTCACAGCCTCCAAGAAAATTAGGTCTCTCTGACCTATATTTTCCGCTTGGGTGGCTTTCATTCAAATTTACATTTCAGTTCATATCTCAGCTACTATACATAGTACGATAATCTAACTGTGCATATGCATGCATCTCTGATGGTAGGTCAGCATCCAGGCGGCAAAATTAGTTCACTTTGACCTATATTTTCCGCTTGAGTGACTTACATTCAAGTTTACGTCCGAGTTCAGCTGATCTCAGTCACTGTAAAGGGTAGGATCATCTATCATTGCATGTGCATGCATCTTTGACGGTACTTCAGCATCCAGGCAAAATTAGGTCACTTTGACCTATATTTTCCGCTTGAGTGACTTACATTCAAGTTTACGTCCGAGTTCAGATCTCAGTCACTGCACATGGTACGATCATCTATCCTTGCATGTGCATACATCTTTGGGGGTAGCTCAGCATCCGTGCAAAATTAGGTCACTTTGACCTATATTTTCCGCTTGAGTGACTTAT
>MJUU01009849.1:980-10990 GCA_002080025.1 Modiolus philippinarum
AGGAATAGAGTTTATTTTAATAAACAATATTATTCAATAATGGCAATTGATTAAATCAAATACGAAATATAAGATCAAATAGCCATTTGATTATCAACTTTATATGAGTTGTAAATTAACAACTAATATATTCGATCTTATCGCTTAGATAGATCTGACTTGATGACTATAACATCTGCACAACATGTTTTTGAAAAATAATTAATCACCGAGATACTATTATTTAATCTACTACAATAAACAAACAAAAATAATTTCAAAAAGAAATACTAATTAGCAATACTTCAAATATATCACCTTTTAACTAATCAGCCATAAACAAAATTAATTCAATATATATAAAATATTAAAGAGTTAGGACATCCCTGGTGTTACCAATTGAGTTGAATGTCAAATTGAGAGGTTGGTGTACGGGCCCTACGCTCCACCCTTTATTAGGATGGAACTTTTTTAGCACCCCTACACCGACAAATTTTCCTTCAAATTGTCAATTTTGTGTCTATGTTCGCAACAAATTAACTTAAACACGCTAAATGTGTGTTGAATATAACAATGTTGCATAAATTACATCCTGATTTGGTAATTTAACAGCCATTTGTTGACTTAAACTTATCATTGTGCCCGAAATTGATAAAAAATGGGATTTTTCAATATTTCAGATTTGGCCAAAGTTCACTGTTAAATCGTTATATATGGCAAATCTGGATGATATATCTGCAGATATGCCAATTAATTGTTCTTAGCAATACATGAGGTTCTTAAAACAGTGTTTAGAATATCAAGGGGTGTTTAATGTGACTCTGAATACAGAGAATCTTACCCCTACCCCAACAAATTTTTCCTAAAATTGTCAATTTTTTGTCTAAGTGCGCATAAAAATAACTACAACACGCAAAATGTGTGTTATATATGACAATGTTGCATGAATTACATCAACATTCGGGATTTTAACAGCGATTTGTTCACTTAAACTCAAAATTTGGCCCAAACTGATGAAAAATGGGAATTTTCAACACATCAGATTTCTCCCAATTTCATTGTTAAATCGCAATATATGTCAAATCTGGAGGATTCATCTGCAACTCTGCCATTTAATTGTTCTAAGCGAAGCGTTAGTTATCTTAGAAGACTATTAAGAAAAACAAGGAGTGTTTAATGTGACTCTAAATACCGAAAAACCTACCCCTACCCCATAAAATTTTCGCTATGATAGTCATTTTTTTTACTATATTCGCATAAAAATAACCAAAAACACACAAAATCTGCATTGAATATAACAATGTTGCATAATTTCTATCAAGATTTTTCATTTTAAGTCCCAATTGTCAGCTTAAACTCAATATTTTGTACAGAACTGATGAAAAATGGGAATTTTCAGCATTTCGGATTTTTCCAAAATTCACTTTAGTTATATGTGGCAAATCTGGAGGAATTATATGCAGATATGCCAATTCATTGTTCCAACCGATATATAAGCTATATAAAAATAATGTTTAGAATAATAAGCTATATAAAAACCAATGTTTAGAAGAACAAGGAGTGTTCAATGGACTCTAAATACCGAAAATTGTACCCCTACCCCAGGAAAATGATGCTTAAAAATCCCAAGAATGTGTATGCCTGTACATTTATATGAACAAAACATACTAATGTTTTACTTTCTTTAAAAAAATGCATTTCATATATCGCAATATGCAATTTCAACGCCAAAATATGGGTAAAAATGTATCTTTTGGGCGCTTTCCTTGAAAAATGGGATTTTTCAGCATTTCGGAATTTTACAAAATTCAAAGTTAAATTGTTGTATAACTGCCCATAAACCACACACATGTTCTTATTTGTGATATATGGGAGTCTCTATGTATTTTTGTATTTGAAATGATATGTTATTGGACCTTTATACAATGTTTAAGGTTTTCAAGCTGAATAAAATGACATAAATTGTGTTGAATATTTGTGGTAAAGGGTTATATGTTTGTAATTTATGAGACTGTAGTTATTCTAAAAATGCTTAAAAACATATTCTCTTATGGCTTAGATATAATGAAAGGATATCTAATCAACATTTTCGAGTTATATATCAATTTCATGAAGTATTTGCATCTCAAAGTCAAAACAGCAGTATTCTGAAAAACGGAAAATTCCAATTTTGCATACAATTTCGAGCAGAAGAATGAAAGCAGGACCTCTTAAAAAATTTAAATCTACTTAAATGATCTTCTGCATGTGAGCTTTAGTGAAATACACACTAGAATTCAAATAAAACATTATTGTTTCATCATTTAGAGCCTAAATATTTCATATTTTCCCTTAAGTTTGAGGGGCAGGGGTGCTAATTTTGACATTTCTGAACCTATTAGATGTCTGAAACTAAAATGTTTGCATAAGATTTGTTGCTAACATATCATAAATCATTATCACATCGGCAATAATTAAATATATATTCAGATTTTTACGACCATAAAGTGAGAAAGTCGAAATTGTGAAAAAATCTAAAATTCCGAAAATTCCCATTTTTCAGAAATTTTATACCGAAAATCAAAATTTTGTGGACATTAATGGTTTTATTTTCCAACAATGTATCACAACAGATGAGTTAGGCGTAAAAAAATAGATCAAATGACGAGGGTTGTTTATCTGAAAGGAATTGACAGCCTAAAATTGTCATTTTCGCTATTTTTTTGCAGGGAGAGGGGTACATTTTTTGTATCCCCAGATCATTAAAATGGCGTAAAGTGTCCAAACTTGGGTTCATTGTAAAGGATATTATATTAGCTTTAATTTGGTACCAAATTTCACTACATATTACTTGAAATTTAGGTTAAAACGAAAATACAAGAATTTTTCGCGGTGTACTATAAAAGTGGCCCTATACTGTCTATGCGTGCAGGTTATGTTCGTGTTAACATGTTTTATTTTGAAGAGGGGATATAGGAGGACTGAAAAAACCGGTCTAGATGGGAAGTGGGGGGGGGGGGGGGGGGGGNGGGGGGGGGTGCACGGAAAGTGATTTCAGCCCATGGCCTACAAATTATCCTATGGACAGATTCCAGAGTGATTCAATTTTCGAAAGTTACTTAATTGAACTGAATTGTCTTTTGCTGCAGACTGCAATGAAATTATTTTCATTTCAGGAAATACATAAAGAAAAAAAAACGATGCACAAAATGTTTCTTTTTCTTGTTCAGTTTTGATTTCATTCATGGCGAAACACGATTCAGGTACACAGTGTGTCCCTTGGTGACGATTGACATCAATTTAGCTGCAGTTATTTATAGCATTGTACGTGTAAACATAATTTTCCTGTGTTTTGACGAATTACATATTCATTGTATATTGTTGGACTTGAGTTGCATCCTTGATTCCCTGTAGATTTCATGAATTTACATAACAATTTATAAATAACTGAAACGATTCAAAATGGAGAATGATTCAATAATAGTTTAAAAGTGTGAAATATATTATTTAATTATCTCTCATTGTGAACAAATTGAGTTAATTCAACAATGAAAGATTGAATTCACCTTAGTTTCAAAGAAACTATTGATTGATTGATTGAATATTGTTTAACGTCTACTCAGCAATATTTCAGCTATATCAAGACGAGAACAAGTTTGTTAATAAATAAATCTTTGGGGTATGGAAAGGGCCATGGGATGGGAAATTCTTGTAGGGTGAAATCGTCAAGGGCGAGGAATTTAGCATTGTAGCCGATCACCTACGGACCACCACAAAAAGAGCTTGCTACCAGGGTTCTTTAACGTGCAGGAAGCGTGGCATTTCTTCCAACACGTGGACCTGAGTTTACATCCCATCCGAAAGATGGGTTGTGTATTTATTAATCCCGCACAACCACGGAATGGGTCCTATTTCTATATCCCGGGACCCGCGGGGTCAGCCTCCGTTTAGGAGGAGTCACTCCCCGCAAGCCGGAGATACTATGTCCTATTTCTATATCCCGGGGATCCCTCGGGGTCCTCTGTTAGGACGACTCATACTCCAAACTCAGAGGATGCTGCGGGCCTATTCATAAGCCAGGACCGCGCACGGCGGTCAAAGAAAAAAAAAACTGCGACAAAAGGCGGCGGACAGGAATAAATGGAGACCGGGAGAAAGGAGAGAGGGGATGTGAGAACGTTAAAAGGAGTTTGAGAAAAGGGACAAGAGAGGGGAAGATAATGAAAGGAACACCAGTAGAAAGGGGCCTGGAGAAAGGAGAGAGAGATTGGACAAAGGAACAGAGGGCACGAGAAAGAGATGACACCCCCTGTCCACCCCTCCGACATGCCATTGAAAACTCTACTCATTAAGGTCAATTGTTCAGTTTAGCGGATAGGCACCTTTTATAAGTATTGTCAAAATATAACGCAGTTTGTGAGGTGTCAGATTTATTAGAGCTTTATTCATAGTGTTTAATCCAAACAATGTAAATACAAAAATAGCACTTGCATAAGTTAATAAAGCTGAATTCATAGAGGGGCTTCTTCAAAATAAAGACAAAAAACTAGCCCAGTCCTTTGATTTCAGCTTCCGTTATATAGATGATATTTTATCACTAAACAACCCTCGCTTTGGTGATTTTCTTAATCTTATTTATCCAAAAGAGCTTGAAAGTAAGGATACTACAGATACTTCCATATCGGCTTCGTTCCTTGACCTTAATCTTGAAATTGACAACAGAGGTACATTAAAAACTAGCCTGTATGACAAACGCGATGACTTCACTTTTCCAATAGTCAACTTCCCTTTTCTTTGTAGCAACATCCCAAAAGCACAAGCATATGGAGTTTACATCTCACAACTCATTCGCTACCCAAGGGCTTGTGGTCGTTACAGTGACTTCCTTGATAGAGCTCAGTTGCTTACAAATATACTACTTAAGCAAGGGTACGTTACCAAAAACTTAAAGTCATCACTACAGAAGTTTTACGGTCGACATCACGATCTTGTGTATCGCTAAGGGATGTCTGTTTCACAGATGACAACAGATCTTTCCCTCTGCAACTAAAGTTTGTTTTTCCTCTATCGGATTTGACTTTACTACCGGATTTGTCTTCATTTTTCTTTTTTGTCCCGTACTTAAGTGGTGTCCTTGTTTCTTAGTGTGTCCGATGTTGCCATTGTCCATGGATTGACGATTCGGTTCTTACTTACTTTAGGATATATTTCGACTATCTCAAACAGTAGGTTCTTATAACACGAATACACTGTGACCACCTGTAAACCTGTTTTATATTTTACTAATAAATGAAACATCACATGTCGTCATGGCAATCCGGCTTGGTTATCTCAATATGTGAAACTTAATATACATATGCCTTTCGTATAAGTTTAAGCAGAGACATATCCCTGGTTTAAGGCAGCAGCAATTGGCTTTCTCCCGGTCGGTGAAATATTATTTACAAGACTATAATTTATTCGTGAAAAACTTTTTACCTTCTGCTTACATCTCAGTTCTATTAATTTTTGAATATTACATGTATTTACAGCTCCATTAGTTTAAAAAAAAAAGATATTTTTCAGAGCTAAAACGATTTTCCTCTAAAAATTAGAAAGAATCTGTTTGCTTTACCAGTAGCATTATCGGGTTATAGTGCGAATTTTCTTAGAATGTTATAGGTTTCTTCTTGCACATAGATTTTTTATCATACCAAGCTCTCAGCGGGGGTAACTTGACTTCAATCTGGCGGGGGTGTCATAAGGCTTAAACCCCAAATTCGAATTTATTCAGGTCATGCGAAATTTTAGATCAGAATTTATTGTAAGAGACGAAAATGATGAACCAGACTTATCCATATTGATATATAAAAGCATACTGATTTCAATATAAACGAGGTTATTTCTATGTTTTGCCCGAATTTCTAAGGTCAATTATTTTAGAAAAGAAATTTGGTACCTGAAATTGTCAGTCAATAGAGAATTAGACACGAAATCTCTAGAAATTGCTAAAATGAACATGGATACCCGAAATATCAACCCAAAAGTTTGCATAAAATTTCCCATACGCACATTATTTATGTAGCAGGGATTCTGCTATGATAATGCCATATTGTGACTGAAGATGCACAACACATTTTATTGCACACTGGTGACGATGCCGAAACCACACACGATGTGTTGTACACTGGCGACGATAACACAAATATAATTACCGACTCTTTTATAAAATGGAACTGCTTCAACCAAGGCTAACGGTAACTGGTACTGATATCTGTAGTATTATAGAGTAAACGATATGTTCTTTGTAATTTTTTTTCATATTAACAGAGCATTTATACGGAAAACTGAACATCTTTGCTTTAAGACTTCAAATGCAAGTTATGTCATATGCATATAGTTATTGACAACACAGCACACGAGTTTGTACACCAACACATCTATAAATATGATCATTTACTGAAAGTACTACACTTGTGTACAGTTGAAAATTGTTTATTAGTACAATCAACATTACAGCTGTGTCAAATTAACAAGATAATAAAACAAGTATATTTGATAACCTGTACTAAAAAGGAGACATCGATTTACATGTGTTTAAACTGTCCTTGGCTAAATAAAGTCAAATTTGTGTGTTTGTTTCCAAGAAAACGTTATTTATTTCAACAAACTTACAAAGTGTGCTAGCCTAATGAATGAAAAATATTCAAAGAATGTTTGTGCACTGAACTGAAGATTTGAATAAAATCAAGGCAACTAAATTTCATACTCAGTTCAAATCAAAGCACCCCTTAAAAATCAGATAGCATGGCCTTTTTTTAAGATATTTTAAAAAATAGCTTTAGTGTCCACCAAGTCATGATTTGCATGGAGCTGTACTGGCAACAGTCTTGATGAGGGGTGTGGATAACCATCGAGATCGAATTCGAGTTAGAGTTAGAGTTAAAGTTCCAGTTACAGTTCGAGTTAAAGTTCGAGTTCGAGTTACAGTTCGAGTTAAGGTTCGAGTTACAGTTCGAGTTAAAAGTCGAGTTCGAGTTTATATTTGAGTCAACTCGAAAAATGGATTATAGTTTCAACTATCGAGTTTAACATCGAGTTACGAAAAAATCAGGGAATACTTAATAAAATGCGTTTGTCAATGTTGGCAAGGAATGGCATGCATTATAGACGTTTTTCAGAGAAACAAATTCTGAAAAGATGACCTAACTGACCCATTTTAATACTTGTTTTTTTATAAATTTCATGCGTTAGAAATACCAACACAACCAATCAATTTGAATAATAGCAATAGTATACACTATTTTTTTACCTAGATGCACAGCCAAATAATTGCAAAAGGTATGGAGTGGCGGTGCTGTCATTGTCATATTGACATATTGCAATTTGTCTTAATATATTCATTCTAAAAAAATATTATTTTTTATGAACATTTAGCAATTAAAAAAAGAAATTCAATAGGTAAAAATATCAAAATAAAACAAATCAGTTTTATAAACAGGGATGCACACCACAGCGAGCAAAATATGAACAAGAAACACGCTTACACCACTTGCCAGGATTATAGATATACACCCATGTCTGAAAAAACAGCCCAAAATGAATAAGAAAGATTTCGTCGCTTCCTCCGCCGGAACCGAACATTTTTTTATTGCGAAAAATGGAGAAGACAAGTTCTATGACCCCAACTTTTCTTTTTGAAAACATTAAAACTGCTATTAATAGATTAAAAACTAAGCTTTTTATTTTTAATTTCAACCTTATGAGTGTATTATTTCCTTTTGATATTTAAATAAGTTCTGTCTGGTTTATAGCGTATCAGACTGTTTTTGATGTATCAGTTAATAAAGTATGGAGATGTTTGCTAGTTTGGAACAGTTTACATTGCATTGTATCTGACTTGTTGAAACAGAAACTAAAGATCTCGGGAAAAATAGTGTATTGAAAAATAGTGTATACTCGTAACTCGAAACTAAAGATCTCGGGATCATGTGCGTAAGTGCTGTGCAAATGTATATGGATTCGTACCGATCTTCTTATGTCCTTCTCAAATATTGTTTGGGTAGTTTAGGACCTTGTAGGACGTTAAAAATGAAGGAAGATGTAGTTGATTTTAAGTGAATTTTTGCCAAATTTTTGCATGAAATTCTTTATTTTTCCAAGAAAAGAGAATTTCAACCCCAGAACGCTCACTTGCGGGAAACGCAATGTTTGGACATAATCCTGATAGATGCATTTTAATTTGTGATAAAATGTACAAACTTGCCCTATCGGTTAGATATTTTCATATTCGAAAAGACATTTTATTTTCATCTGGCCCGAAAAATTAGCGTCAGCTTATAGCATCACGTTGGCTCCGTAATCTGTTGTCCAATGTAAACTTTTGATATTTTCATAATCTCTGAAACCACTGATGCAGATTCAGCAAAACAGGTGAGATGTATAAAAAGTCCCTAACAAAACTGCACATTTCCTTCCGATCCTATGCAAAATATGGCTGCCAGCGAGGGACATATTTTAACTATGGACCTGAAACATGGTTCTGAAACAATTCAACCAGATTTATCTAAACTGTCCTTAATATTAATGATTTATGGAATTTCTTTCACATAAGTTTGCTAATATTACTGATAAGTTGATATTACTTGACAAGTCTAATGAATGTAATATGTATAGAGGTGAAATTTATTAAAATGTACACAGAAAAAAAGAAATGCGTTAATTATTTGCATGCAGGCATTGCTTAGAAGCAATTTTCGAGTGGGAGATACAGGGTCAGTCTCTGCGCTTTTTGTTTTTAAGGAACTCATCTTTAACAAAGATATCTTCCTGGTAAAGTCTTCACTTTTTTTGCATGCACGGTTCTTAAGTGTCAATGTAGATTCAAATCGAAACAGAATCTCGGACTTGGCTCTCTCTTGGCCATTGTTTTAATTCGAAAGACCCTCTCTTTCAACGGAAAACAGAATTTGTATACATTTTGTCTTAGTCCGTGAAAATAATTAAAAGTGAAAGTCCGCAAAATTATGGAAAAGTAAATATTGATTCCTTATATAGTTCTGACACACATGACATATTTCGTTTTTTGTAATTTCAATTCATTGTTGAAAAAAAAACATATTTTATTCACAAAATGTCTAGTCATGGAGGGTCACGTGACATTGTGTAGAGGGCGCTCTGTGTACTGACATCAAGTTATTACCAACGAGTATCACTATAAGGCGTATGTCAACAACGATCACTAACGATATGACAAAAGTTCATTATTGCATTTTCAAAAAAAAATCGCAGTTCGACTCATGACTTACATATATTTTTGCTTCTTTTGCGTAAAAGATTCTTAACATTTTTTTAAATCTGTGTTGTCTTCAGTTTCTATATCACGCAATGATAACGGGCTAGACAGTACAATATTTTTATTAACATTTTACGCGCCTCTCTACTGTAACAATAAATGTAATTGTCAAAAACGAAGGCGATACAATGTTTGATATTTAGAATAGCGTTTACCAATATTTATGTACCATTCTGTGAATTGGCCTAATTACACTTTCTTTACCTGTTGGGTCATTTGCTAATGAATGACTTTTTAATCTTGTTACATTTATGGTGCAGGGGTGTTTATTTGTGTAGACGCCCGTGTATAAATTCCATGTCTCAACTTCCAACAAACACGAAAATATACAATTTTCTGCTGCACCTATCTATTATACTTCAATGAAAACTAAATAATAAAAATGAACATGATCATCGTAATTAGATCATCGTCACAGGTGTACTGTTTTGTCCAATCTCTGGTACACATATTTTGTTTGTATTTTTTCTTCCTTGATATGTATAGATATGCAGACAGGTGGAGATGCCGTCTCGATTCTGAAGGTTTTGTAAATAAATGTTGACAATTTTACACTACAAGGATCCCCATTGGATACCTCGAATGATTCTTTGTTTGGGTGTGAGAAAACACCGGCTATTACACAACGCAGGTGACTAGATACCTGAACATCCTCCAATGCAGGTAAACTCTGGCATTGTGATGTTTATTTAAACCAAAACGTAAAAATAAATAAAAG
>MJUU01009849.1:11136-74752 GCA_002080025.1 Modiolus philippinarum
AAAAAAAAAAAAAAAAAAAAAAAAAAAAAAAAAAAAAACATATACATAATTAAAAAAAGAAAAACAAAATCAATTATTTCATTATCGAATTAAAAAGGTTAAATCCCAAATTTAGTGATTCAATACTTTGAAAGATAAATTAAGATGTTGGAGTATACGTTGAATACACACCTGTTCTAAAGGTATGCATCTTATATTTGACAAAAGGATCTGTAAAGCCTTAGACTTGCAAAAGTTGGATGTTGCGTTGATGAAATGCATATATATAAATAATTCGCCCAATAAAAGCTTTGAAGAAATAGAAGTTTCACTGAATACGCTGTTAAGAGGTTACATTTTGTTAACATAAAAATGTCCCATTTTGCTAGTTTAATAAAGAAGCCGTAACAGTACAATATTTTGCCTGTACCCTTATATCCTATCTGTTTTCAACCTGGAACATGCCATATGCTTTTGATAAGGTACAGGTAAGTTACAGACTGTTCATTCTCTTCAGTGTGAATTTTCTGACATTGATATGAATAGCCGTTCAAACAAGAAAAATGTTACAAGGCCCAACTTGGGACTGATATACAGTTCGACGTCACTCTAGAGGATGTAGTACATTTCTTGCCCATTCGTCTTTTTGAATGTATAATATACTAACGTATTTTTTCTCTTTTTTTTCTTTCGGGAAGTAACTAGACAGTGTAGAATGTTAATTATGGCCAGTTCCACAAATTTATTATCTTATTTTTGTTGTGTCTCTGTTTTTTCTGCCTTTTTTGTTTCTGGTGTTGCCATTGTCCTTGGATTGTTCGCTTTTAGATTGACGGTTCGGTTCTCACTTACTTTATTTTGCTTCTCTACTTTTATGCATGTTGCGCCGATATTGATAACGTACGTGAAAAGCATCATTTTAATACATGTAGATGTAGAAGACATAAGACAAAACAAAAGACTAATTTTGAATAAAGATTTTTTTTTCATATTTTTCTCAGTAACACGTGTTGTTATCAAACCAAATGAAATATCCTCTCTTTAGTCTGACAATTTTTCCTCATTTTAAAAATTACTGAGCTCAAGGGAAGTGACTAATATTGACGATTTTTGTATATCATTTTACCTTAATGAACATTTCATAGTGACCAAAGAATGATTTATGATCCTACCTGTAAAACAAGTGACAGCTGTGTTGATTGTACCAATTAACAGAATTTACCTGTACCTGAGTCTTACATAATTGAACAGTTTATCACCTGTATCCATGGCTACAGTTTTATCCTGTATACTCTATGTAATGCCTTAAACAGAAGACCTTAGTATTCTACTGCAGCACGTTGATGTGCACTGTATACTGCACCATCATAATGGATTATTAAAAAAATGGCGTTTTTGTTACTGAATATGGATACTTTTTAACGAAATCGTCGAATCACGTGATATGAATCCTAGCTAAAAAGAGAATATGTATCCCGGTTTAGTTAGTTTTGAACAGGAGGCTAGTTTTTTTTTGTTATTTCGATAACGAGAGGCAAAACTTGTTCAACTTGAATTTCGACAAAAAATGAAAAATAATGTAGAATTTTCTATATATGGGATATATTTATCATATCTTTCACGATATTTAACTTGTATGCCATGCTCACGACCATATCACTGTTTTGAATATCTATTGGTAAATTCAATTTGAAAATTTATCCGGTTCTTGGTCAAATCCATGATTACCCAGCATCCTTTCTCTGAATCGTGTCTTCTCCGTAATTGTTAGTGATACAAATTATAATAATCTGTATCAATATTTCGTCACTTCCGATCCAAAATGGCGATACCCATAATTGTACTACGGTCAACTTTTAACTACAAATGTCTCCCGTAATAAAAAAGGTACACCACTGTAATTTTGCATGAAGCATTTTCGATATAAAGTGAATCGAATTAGGTAAAAAGTAAAATTTTGTGGACTCTCTCTTTAATATCAAAGTATGAAATTTTTAAAAACTTGGGTTATGTTTGTGTTTGTCATCACTTCGACACCAGTTTAGAACAAAAAACATACTGTTTGAACTTCCAGAACTTAAACTATAGATCGAACTACATGTATGTTTTCATTTAAGAGCGCCTAGTAGAAGTGCAAAATAGATCATATCACAGAAAGGAGGGTTTCGGACAATAATTTATTGCCAAATGCACTTTGAATATCGTTTCGGATTTTTTTTTAGAACAACCAGCATACATTCCTGATCTACTTTTCAGTCATAAGACATTACCATAGAAATAATACAAGAAAAAAAATTGAATAACTCGAACTTTAACTCGAATCTTAACGCTAACTCGAAACGTAACTCGATATATGGTACTAGAAAAACAACAATTCGAGTTAAATATAACTCGACTTTTAACTCGAACTGTAACTCGAACTTTAACTCGAACTGAAACTCGAACTCGAACTTTAACTCGAACTTTAACTCTAACTTGAACTCGAACTCGATGGTTATCCACACCCCTTGATGAGATATATCATAGCCAAGGACATATGAGCAAAATGTATAGCCTACATTGTTAATTTCTTTCCAACACATTTCTCTGGGGTACTCTCATATTTTCCCTGTCATGCATCTCAGTAAACCACATAAGATATACAAAGGACAACTATTTATTTTACATCAAGATACTGAATAAGAGCATTTTTTCATACATATTCATTATTTATTTCTGACACATAAAATTTAAGATAGGTATGATACCCACTAAATGAACATATAAAATATATTCAAAGTGATAAATTAATCGCTTCCTATAACCTGGAGTACACACTCCGGTAAGTACCCTAGTAAAATTTACGAAAACTGTTGTCTGCTCTGTGAAGACAATATTTTTTCAAATGGTTTGTTATTTTTCCGCATTTAATGGATGTTGCGAATACATTAATACATTGTATCTATAGTTTATTAGTTGTATAAGTAATGCTTCTTTACAAAGGCTCAATATTTTTGAATTTGGTGCACAACAGATAATTCAATGCTATCTTAATGGTGAATAAGTGGTTCTCAGTGTTGTTGTTTGACATTGTTTGAGGAAAATAAGTATATGATATCCACTTCTATATAAAAAACTAAAATAGTTTGCATAATTATTTCTACGCAAAACGAGGTGTATATTTGCGATAATTTCCTACACCTTTCGACACGAAATTGACTACATTTACAAAGAAAGAAGTATGGCCATTTACCCGGGAATTAATTTCATTCAGCATACTAATTTTCCAAATGCATAAAATCCTCTCGAAAACTGTGGTAACAGGACATACACTGTCATAACAAAATCAAATCGAATGCATTTTCATACATTTAGATAGCAGATTCAGCCACTGAACTTACCACTTAAATACAATTTTGACAGTTTTTTGTAGGTTTTTGTTGAAATTCGTTGTATAGGACATCCAGAACCAAAACAAACTAACTGCTGTTTGGAAGGCCAAATGTTTATTCATTCGTAGCAAAAAAAAGTTTCGGTTCTTGGTGTATTTTGTGTAGTACTATCCTCTCAAACACTGTAAAATAGCTAAAATGGACACAAAAAGCTATTTACAGCAATGTTCGACTTCTAATAATCTAGAAAACTTACAAGTGTAGCATATATTAATTTTATTTTCAAGAAGTACATTTACTAGAGACCACCTTACTCGATTTTCGGCAACATCTGAGCATATTCTGAAAATGACCCAACATAGGAACAAATAAAAAAAATAGGGTGACAGTTTATAATTCAACGCTGAAAGGAATGAAAAGGAAATTAAGACAAGTCACAATATTGACTGATTTTGGATACATTTCTGGATAATTGACACCTGTGTGACAACAGAACAAAGCTCTGAAGGCCAACCAACATACTCAGGCAGACAATAATGTAATAAAAGCTTATATCCAAAGACAAGAACATGAAAAACAAGATTAGATTTTGCAAATTACGCACGTTCCTTATTATATTTTATTGAAAGTTTTCATTTTATTGTAATAAAGCTGATGATCTGCGTAAACAAAGAAAAATAATAGGTTTATACGATTTTTGTTTTAAGTTCCTCTGAAAGTCTGGTACAATTTGTGGGATATTATAAATTTACATTTAATTATATATTTTGCAATGAATACATTATTGGATGTTATATGTTCTCTCTTGGAATAAATCGACATGTAAAGTCAGTTGGTTGCAAAATAGCACCAGGTTTCATTTCTCTTGGATGAAATAGAGGAACAGCTTTTTCATTCGGTGGTTCCACCGAGTATAATTGCATTATCAAGGCCACAAACAGGAACATTCTTGACTTGGCCAGCACCGCTCCTATACATGAACGCTTTCCATAACCAAATACTAGCAGTCTGTAAAACAGAAGAAAATTGAAGCTGACAATCTGAGAGATGAATCAAAGAAATAAATTACAATATACAAAATACCCAAGTATAATAATAAACAGTAAATTTTGTTATGCTTTACACGTGTTTCCAGTAGTAACCTCCCCTTGAAATAAAACACATTATCTGACCTATAGTATAATAAACATACGAAGAAAACCAAGTACAGGTAGACTACTAACTCTATGACCACAATCTTGAAAGGAGAGAAAATGAAAATACTTGATATTCATATATTTCAGTAGACATCGGCAGTATCAATGAGATGCCGGTATGTGATTAAAATTTTCAGGTCTCTAGATATTTAAGCTAATTAAACGGATGCAAACAGAATCTTGTCGATATCCACTATTACGTAAAAATGTGAGCTACGTCCCAGCTTTTCTGGATTTTAATCAGATTCTAGCATTAGTAAAAGTGACATCAAAATCGTCCTTTTAATCATATATTTTTGTTTTGAATTTACGAGAGTCAATGATCATAAAGAGATCCAGAAAATTGAAATATTTTGAATAATTGTATACTTTATTTAATCAATTTGTGGTGGTAAATGATGTTTACATAATCTATAAACTGGGGGTTGTCAGTTGTAAGGATATCGTCAATATACCCCATGTTATCATTAAAAATAAAAATAAGTTTATCTCTGTTTTGTATGGTTCCGTTTTGAAGCTTTTTTCAGGAAGTCTCATTCGTAACAGAACAGAAAGATCTGCATGAGAGGTGCACAATTTGTACCCATGGGAATTACTATGACCTTAGAATAAATGAACTGCAGACGATCATTTAATTAGTTGTCACAATATGAATTAAATCAAATTATCTGGAAGGGTTGTATAAAATGTGGACAAATCATAACTGTCGATGGATGAGATGAGTGTTTGAAATGATTGTTGTTTATCTAAAATTTAAATTGAATTTTTCACGCTTCAAAAGTAATTTAAACCAGAGTTTTGATGCGTTTTTCACAGTATTTAATAACCAACTCCTTTATACAAGTAAGTGAACTATTTAGATTGATGGATAAATTAGAAGAAGTACACTTATTGGATACCAAAAAAAAACGATTTTAGATGTGTTTTTGTGAAGCTTAGGAGCCCATACATGGTAGGCAAGGTGTTATCTTTAGGTGGGACTTTGAGCATTTCTGTATAGTCGTAATGTTGTTTGGTTACCGTTTTTTCCCCCAATTGGTACGTCTAAAAGTGTTTGATTTGTCCACTTTGTTTTGTCGGACGTCTATGTAGTATTTCTTTCAGACGATAGTAACGTTGAATTTATGATTTTAGAATTCCCCTTTACTCGTTCCTGCTTCGGTATTCGTTTGCCGATGTATTGCACCATTTTTACAATAATTGGATACTGCGTCTTGAGTTATATCAATACATGCTTTTCTGTTTATTTTTGAAGGTGGGCGATATTCAGGCCCTTTTCTAAAGAATCACAGAACATTTTTATCTACAGTGATATAAAGATTCCCCGTTTATATATGTCCGAGATGCCATAGCGATATGGTGACATGGAACTGTCTTAGCCACTAGGGTAGTTTTTTCTCATCATCAGCATCACAGGTAATAGAAGAGTAATTGAAAAAAATGCTTATAGTATGTTTATTTATAAGAAAAGGAAATGACAGACATGTCGTGGTTGTTAAAACATGTTTTTGAAAATCTATTTCCCGAAAAATGCCTGCATTATCGATAAGGTCATGGATTGATTAATTGATTAGGGTTTTATGTCTAATGAGCAATATTTCAACTATATCAGGCAAATTTCCGATGGAAAACAACAAAAAGCAGTGTTCGATTTTCCAAATCTTACCATATATGTTGAAAAAAAATAAGATGGAAGGGTCATTCGGGAACGACATTTGACTAATACCATAGAGTCTGATCTTGTATTGACAAACTAAAAAGGCGTCTTTATACTGTGGAAACGTGTCTTATAACAATTGATTTCGGCCAGTCATCTCGCAGTATCAAATGACTACCCAACATATAAAGCCTCTCTTATGAACCATCCGAGGACGCACCGGGCAGATCTGTAGAATTGTATTGAACCGAACGTTTTTAATTCGAATCAACACTTTTCCTTATGGTATTTGACTCCAACAAGACTTATTAATATTTATTTACCGTTTTCTCGAAGGATGCGTTGCAGGAAGAAGACTTCCATCGTCGTCAAGAAATCTTTCAGGTTTAAATTCAAAAGGACATTCCCATTCGTTTTCACTGTGGTGAATATGCCAGGTGTTGATAAATATCTGTTAATGACAAAAAAAAATTAGGTTCATAGTTAATACAACCTTGAATTACATGTATTAATGGAAGCAAAAAATCAAAACTCGTTACCCACGTTATTCCTTCCTTCTCAATTACTTTACTCCTAGCGGAAGTACTTCTTGACAGAAAAATATGGCTTCACACATGAAAAAATGGAACATAATAATTCTTGAGGTGTCATAATTTTATTTTGAACATTTTAATTTGGTCTTTTAGATATTTTGATTCGATTACACTAAAAGAAAAAGTTTCGTAATATTTAACTCATAATAAATTTGGTATTTAGATTCACTTTCATCATACATAACGATTTCACGTGACTTAAAATATTCCAAGAGATATTAAAAGATGCCAAAAAGTGAACAGCACGAAAAAGTCTTTGCTATTTATAGCTGTTCTATACAATCAAAATAAAAGGAAATCAGCGATATAAATGAGTTAGATAATGGGGTTGTCTCAAGTTGTGTTGAATATGAATTGCCGCTTTTTTTTTTTTTTTTTTTAAATTGATTTTGATTTTCACCCTTTATTCTTACGATATTCGTTTGCCGATTTACCGATTTATAATGAACAAAGAAAAAACGATTTAATAATCGAACTTAATAACAAATAATCATAATAGACTTGTCATTTCCCCCATCCCGAACATGTATCCTGATACTCAGTGTGTAGTCCTTTGATATTTTGTTACTTATGTTTTCAAATTCTACATAACACGGACAGACTTGTCATGAAGTTAGTCTTCATTTGTTCGTCTTTTTATCATTTTTTTTTCAAACGGCATCGACAAGAATCAGAAAACAACAAATACAACACATTTTATAATTGCTAGTAAGTCATTTGCGGATGATTAATTGTAACCAGAGACTGTTGCAACACAAAATCTAAGAGTGTGGATGTAGCCAGTCTACAGCAGTGCTGTGGGTAAGTCATTGTTCGTAAAAGAGGGGCATTTAGTCGATGAGGTCTGGATAGAGCCCAGTTGCACACAAATAGGCTACTTCAACGAGGGTATGTTGCCCAAAACTTGAAGTCATCCCTCCAGAAGTTACGGTCGACATCACCATCTTGTGGACCGCTATGGGATATTTGTTTCCCAGATGACAACAGATCTTTCCCTTTAAAGCATAATTGCTGTTTCCTCTACCTGATTTGACATGTTCAACACCGCGGATGTCTTATAAGAAGCAGGAGATGCTTACTCTACTGGTGCACCTGATCTCACCCATGGTTTTTTTATTGTGTCCGTGTTGTTCATATCTGTGTGTGTGTGTCTTTTCTGTGCCGTGCGCATGTTGTGTCTCTGTTTCTTTTTTGTTTCCGATGTTGCCATTGTCCTTGGATTGTTCGTTTTGGATTGACGGTTCGCTCCTAACTTACTCTAGCATGTACAACAT
The DNA here is from genome assembly GCA_002080025.1 of Modiolus philippinarum. Taxonomy (NCBI): domain Eukaryota; kingdom Metazoa; phylum Mollusca; class Bivalvia; order Mytilida; family Modiolidae; genus Modiolus; species Modiolus philippinarum. The sequence goes on from MJUU01009849.1 coordinate 19,207, forward strand.
AAGTTATTCACAATGGGGGTACATTCAACTTTGTTTTGCTAGTTCACTGTGTCCTCTAAATCAAGGTTTGTAGATTTAAGGTAGTAGACCTAGGTTAAGTGAGATAATCAGTAAGACGTTTGAAACAGGCAGTTTCATTGATACTTTTTAAGCATTTATGTGAAAAAGAATAAAAATCATCTATGTTACTTAGAAGCTTAGAATATACTTATGCAAATGGTCTAAGAAAACATACACATGACTTTTAAGAGTTATGTCCCTTAACCTAGGTCTACCTCCTTAATTTACTGAGGAAATTCGAGTACATTTAGTGTTTAGGTTTAAAAATTACCGCATATCGGGATTTTTTCGCGTGTGTCTAATTTTCGCTATGTTCGCGGTAGGTAATTATACGCGAATTTTAGAATCCGCGTAAATTTCACCGCCTATTCAAATGCATTAGATTTAGTATGAAAACGCGAATTATAAACTTAGCGAATTTTTCTCTTGCCTGTTTTACACCAAAATCGCGAACAAAAGCCGACGCGAAAATAACCCGATATACGGTAATTCTATTCAGTAAACTTCAATATGTTTTGAAATTTCATTCATATTAAAAGAAGTACGTAAAAAGGATGTGCAAGTAGTTCTGGAATGGTTAACTTGAAGATACGGATTCTTGAAAGCTTGGAAATTTTGTGAATTTAAGGACTACTCGATCAATAATGTTTAGAAATCTATATCGCACAGAAAATTCATTTTCAAATTTTAATTTGAGAATTTCTTGTTAAAAGTTTATTCCCAAATTAATTAGATTTACATTTAGTATATTTCAAGATTAATGTGGTGGTAAATGTATTGAACTAGAGATTTACTGGAATTTACTCCTCGGTAAATTAGATATGGATATGTGCCCTTTCTGTATCAAGTTAATTAGGAATACAATAGTATCAAATTTTTGAAAACAAATAAATTTAATGTATCATTTATTTTTAGAATATAGAAATTACCACCAGTTTACAAATAATTTAATTTTGCGTTTAATTAGTAATTTCTTGCGGTGTATGATCAAAGTCCGTTGGTGAAGTGCCACAGCGCACTACGAAATAAAAAAAAAAACTCAAAACTTCCAAAAGTGTTTGGTACAGAATCATCATGTATTTTAGTAGAAATCATCAGTAAACGTGTAAAATGTATAGCTCAAAAGTAATTTAACGGATCCCGCCAATATCTCCTTTTACGTAAAGAATGTAGATTACATCCAAGTTTTTCAGGATTTTTATCACTTAAATTCAAAGAAACAAAATACACGTGTCAATTAAATTATAGGGAAATAAAGTGGAACAAAAATTTTTATACTTAATTTTCAAATCTCTAAAGACTAAATGTAAACTGTCCATACTGTGCAGTCTTTTGGTATGACGATTCCTCTAAATGCAAATTCATCCATTGTTTCATGAGGAGCCAATGGTACGTGGGACACGTATCTTAAGGTCTCTAATATTGTTGCATCGATGTAAGGACAATTTTCACGATCACAAAGTAACGGTTGACGGTCATGTCCAATTACTCTGTCAACTTCCTCTTGTATTTTTCCTTGAACATCTGGTCTGCTGACAAGTATTTTGAATAAAGACGTCAAACTACCTCTTGTTGTCAAGTATCCTGAAAAGAAGGTATAAAAATAAAGAAAATATATTTCTCTAATTTCTTTCCAGTTTTCACACTTCCTGAACGGTGTGAAAACATTTGTTCTCCTCTCTAGAGAAGAGAACAAGTTTCGTGACATTTCCCGCCAAATTCATTCGGAATACAATCCTTGGTGTTTTTCGTCCAGTCATTAGAAACTTAAACACGTTAATTATGAAATTTCTCACATCTCGATAAATACATTTTCAAATGTTTAAAAGCTCGGCAAGCCTAGCTTTCAAATATTTGCAAAATTTATTTAACTCGATATGAGAAATTTCATAATCAACTAGTTCTCGTTATGAAAACTATATATCCACTTACATCACAAGTTTTCACAACGACCTTAAACATTTCAACCGACATTAACTTTAAAACGTCAGCAGATTCCTTGTAGAGTACAAAACGAGTTGCTGACTTTAAAAAGTTTTAAGGTCGTCATCACGATTTGACTGAACGTTACAATGTGTCTATATCACAAACGAAGACGGATATATTTCGATAGATCCCTAGTTATTGCTGAATTGGCACATGTCAAATTTGACATTACACCGGACGTTTCACTTACATTGTGACAGATATGTTGCATCAACCAAACAATGTTTTTGAAAGTTACAAACATTTTTTTTTCAGACAATAACAACAGCTCTGCAAAAAAGAAAATTGCAATCATGACAGTCATTGTCTAATGCATTGTCATTCATTAACATTGCTAAACCGGTTTTCGACTTACCTGTTCATTTTATCTATCCTTTTTAACGAATATTATCCTTCAAATTTGGAATTTCATAAGTTAAAAGCAGTGACAATGTACAGTTATGTAATCCTCATTTAATAACATAATCAGGCATGGGTTAATGCTAATGTGTAATTGTGATGCCCTGTAATGCATTACATTATTACAAAGTAATGCATGTAATGTGTAATGCTCCATTTTTAGCATTACATGTAATTGTAATATAATGTATTACATTTCAAAAATACCTGTAATTTAGCATTACATGGCATTACATAGCATTTGAAACTTGAGTAAAGCTTTTCAACTATACAAATTTGTTATAGTGAAATGTATTGGAACTCCATACTAAACATTGAACGTTGTTTTTCTCTTATATCTGCCCAGCTTTGCAACTTATCTAAAAGTATAACACAAAATATTTTCTTTTGATTCAGAAATTTTTTGATGAAAAACATTTAATTTCAATTCTACTTTTGAAAATTTACAATCCTTAATTTTATGGGAGTTTACACTGTCAGTGCTTTCGTTTTTCGTGTTGTCTCGTATATCATAATGTAACATTTTAGTTTTGTCTTCGTGAGTGATGTTTGTGCTACCGATTTGTCCTTGTGATTGTTTTCATACTATAGAGATTTACAAAAAGCTTTTCCAAATTTCACCATGATACTGTTTGAGGGTTAGAGAAGTAGCATGTATCATGGATCACATTGGTTTTTGTCTAAGGGTTAGAAAATGACATGAACCAATCCGCTACCAAACAGACCTTGCAAAACACTTTTTACCTTACTGATAGTGTGACGGGTGTCGCTAGCGGGGCACCTGATGTCACTCCCGGTTTTCATGGGAGTTCACACTATGAGTGCCTTAGTTCTTAATGTTATCTTTTTATTTCCGTGCATAATAGCTGTCTCACGTCCTAGTTTTGTCTTTGTTTTATCTGTTACCGTTTTTGCCATGTCTTTGGACTTCGATTTTTGTAGGCATCGCTTCCCTTGTTCCTTCGGTATTCTACTGCCGTTGTTACAAAACAAACACAAGCTTCTAGTGATCAAAGTATAATTAGTACAAAGATCATTGTTTGTCACATGTAAACTAGTTTACATTTCAATTAATTCCTTTCCTATGACAATTGGATTTATGACTTTAAATGGTGTTAATTAAAGTGTCAATTATACGAAACCATCCATGAATATACATATATGTAGAAGAAACTAAACTGAATTTGTTTCTCAAAAACAACATATAAAGTTCATTCTTTAATTTTTGAAAAGATCACATGAATTTTACACAGTGAAGGTTCAATAAGGCCACATTATTTCCCCCAACCTTTAAGGCTTAATATTAAATTGCAAATTTCAAAATTGTTCCAGAAAAATTGTGAAAAAGGGGAAAACGTAAAACTACATATACATAGTAAAAGAGATAATACAGTCTATAAATTACATATAAATGCAACGAAATACACAAGTACAGAATTCTAACTCGGGAGGATGGATCATTACTCTCGTATTTTTTTAATGAATCTACATCATTTTCAAGAGATATTTATAGTTTTAAAAAGTTGATTGAATTTGGTCCTTTTCCTGCTCCAGAAACATGTTAACAGTATTCACTGTAAATAAATTGCAAATGCATGATTAACCGTTTCTTTTCTTGATTACATTTGAAAAATGTAATGTGTAATTTAATGCATTACTTTTGTAAAGTAATTGTAATAAAATGCATTACTTTCAAAAATTAAAGTAATTGTAATTGTAATATAATGTTAAATTTCCAAATGTAATTGTAATATAATACATTACATTGCAATGCAATTCGCCCCAAGCCTGAACATAATACCGAAGTTGCTGTTAATATGTTAAATATGAAGAAGTAACTGAATTGAAGCCTTGATGTCCGTTTCAATTTAGTGACGAATCAGTGACATTGTCAGTTTTGTATCGATACGATTGATTATCAAATTTGATCGTCAGAACGATACTGATTGTAACATTTTAACAAAATGTGCTTGTGAAACACTATGCTCCCTGTAGCGATTATATCTACACTACAAATTTAATGCTTAAAATTGAAATATACACTAGTAATTATGGTTTAGTAGACATTTTGACTAAGCTCTACTAAATATCTATTCACATATATAATATCAATCCTTTTGCAATTGTAATTTACGAGCTAAAAGCAAAACCTTGAATTTGACCCTTTGAAATCTGTGACTTTGACTTTTGACCTGACCTTAATGAAATTTGCTCAATGGTTTTCCGCTTCAATTTGACCTGACCTTGATATTTTGGCAAAATCTAGATTGTGACATTTTGACCTCTATGACTTTGGCCTGACTTAGTGAAATTTGCACAATTATGAAAAAGAAATGAAATGGGGTAAATGTCAAGGAGACAACATCCCATATCCAGGTAAAAACGACCAAAACAAAGCATTTAGGGGTCACCGTTATGTTAGCTTCAGATTAAATTGACCTTGCTATTTTGGTAAATTTGTACTACGCTCTATCAGATCTATTCACATATAGAATATGAAGCCTCTAGCAATTGTAATAAAGGAGCGAAACTCATTATACTGTAAAAGCAGAAATATTCGTGGTGGATTTAATTTCGTTTATTTCTTAGTTGAGAGTTATCAACGAAATTTAATCCCAACGAAAATTCAAACAATAGTATTTACTATATATTATATGAATTCAACGAAAATTTGTCCACACGAAATAGGTTCAAAGGTTAAATCCACAAAGAATTATCCCCACGAAAATGAATGATTATACAGTATTGAAATCTAGATTTCGACCTCTGACCTTGGCCTCTGACCTGAGCATAGTAAAATTTTCGCAATGCTGTACAGCTTTATATGACCAATATACAGGTCAAATGTAAAAGTCCTGTCATATCTGGTTGAAAAGATATACTGGCAATCTTAAAGTTTTTAATAAATTTTTCAAATATGCACTCATATGTTTGTACTAAGCTCTATTAGATCTATTCACATATAGAATATCAAGCCTCTAGAAATTGTAATTAACGAGCTATAGCAAAATCTACATTTTTTAAAATCTTTGGACTTCTGTGATCTTGTCCTTTGGCCTGACCTTAGTGTAATTTGCAGTATGGTTTTCAGCTTTACATAATCAAAACACATATAAAAGGCCTATCACATCTAGTTCAAAAGTAATTAGCCAGGTTGAAGTTGCGGACAGACAGACAGACAGGGCAAAAACAATATGACCTCAACCTAAAGATAAAAATGACCTTAAGTTGATTCCCAAAAAGTCTACATATTGAGCAGTTCAGATAAAATCTGTGATCTGCATTCTTGTCCTGAAGCTTGATTTGATTAAAATCGGACAGATTAAGATTTTCAACTCTCTAAGCGATCAATTATGTCAATGCTGTTTAAATATTCATGAATTTGCTTGTGATGCTAATCATGCGATTAAGTCATAGAAATAATTAAGATTGAAACATTGATTTGGAGATGTGTGCTTTCTATACACATCAGTTATGGTGTTCTTGTTCTTGAGAGGATTCTCTCATATAAATGAAATATAATAATTTCAAATTTTGTTTTTGTAATTAATGCTATTCTGACCACCAGTTTATTGTGCCTACATCTCATGATTGTATTATGCTAAACTCGATGAATGCCCTGTTGTTGTTTAAGGTTATAATTTTCTTCTGTTAATCACTTTTGTCAGGTAACGGATGACAGCAGTTGAAAGAACACTTTACCACCAAAATTATTTATGTTTGTTGGCAATCCCGTATCCATGGGGCAAAAAGAAACACGGACGTAGCGTCATTCGACATCTAGCAATAAATTCCCCCCAGGGCTTAAAATTTCTCTGAGGTATAAGCGAGATGACGAACTTTAAAAGCGTTTTTACCATTGCTTGGTTTTACCATGTATTTTTTTTTACCAGAGGTCCCCGAGGGTATTCACAAGTCCAGTAGTCAGACTTGTCTGACATAAAAATTTTACCTTGCATTTTATAGAAATTTACAGTTTTATTCTAACCCATTAAAAAATACTGAGGCTTCATTCCGCGTATGGCACTCGGTAGATGTCCTTGGTACTGGATTTGGCTTCCTATTTCGATATTTTTGGAAATGAGTACTTCTTCTTTGACTTCTTTTGGATAATGGCTTTCCATATTATTTGATTTTAATGATGATGAGAGGTTACTCCTTGAAACACGTGTTCAGCATATCGAAATTTACTGTTTTTATGCAATTTCGGTATTTTTTGTATTTTGTAGACACTTCGTTTGTCTCATGTGCATTTACTCTGTATCAAATAATTATTTATATTTGCAGATAAGACTCTGAAGCAATGAAAAAAGTATTATGTTAGGCGGATAAAACATTTAGTTCTCGTTGCTGTTTAGCACTGAATGAAATTTGTATATTTAACTCACCTACCAAATAAAGTGATTGAATTTTGTTCATTGTCAGTTTCACACAATACTTTCTGTCATATTTTCTCACAAACAAAACAATCGAACATACTTATTTGTGATTTGGAACATTAACACGCAAAATTAAGCAGTAAGATAATATTGTACCCGGAATTGCATTTTTCACAACAACAGATGACGTTTGAAACAAACAAAAACAATGGGATGTCAAAATCATCAAGCGTCATGTTTTGGCGTGTAAGTGTTAGAATCTCAATTTAGGATGCACAGGAGAGTCAAATACCTTATTTTTCACATTTTCCACTTGCGTACTTCTTGTTTGGTGGAACTTCAGATAGATGAAGATATAGAAAAACGTGTCACTTGTAGCTTCTCTCAAATTTGCTCAGAAACCAAATGAGCAAGAATACGGATATTAAGATTGAGTTTTTTTAATATGATTTTTGTTTGTTTTGTTTTGTTTTTTGCTTTTTTGTTTGTTTTTTAATACGAAAGTAGTAAATTCTTCTCTCCCAAGAATAATTGATAACACATGGTTTATTTTCGAAGTGTAGTGTCATTGTACCATCCCATTTACAATTAGAAAATGTGTCTTGATATGCGATTTCTGAATGTAATCATAGTAAACTATGAATAACTTAAGAGGGTTCGCTACTCCATGTGATAAAAAGGTTTTCAAATAAATGTGATTTTTTGTTAGAAAATTTAAGTGAAAAAATTGATAGGTTGATGATCTCGTTTTTGAGATATAAGTTATTGAAAATATGGCGGAAAACAGAACTCCTCGGATTTTTCATAGGATTGCATTAGCCAGGTTTGACAATGAATGAATGTGACAGAATAAATAACATCTGATAAAAATTTCACATATAACTCATAAAGATGTATGAAATGAAATTATGAGAAAAAATAAGGGGGTCCATGGGCAAAAAATCATAATGCTTTTAAATGGATAAAACCAGAAAATTCCGAAAATCTTACAGAAATCCTTAAACACGAGGAGCGAACCTCCTGAAATCTGGTACACTTGTATCACAACAAACCTGCAGTAATTAAATCATGAAGAATTGAAGTCACACTCTGCATAGTAATTCTCTCCCCTTTTTTCGACTCGTCTTCTTTTACAATTTTCAGTAGTCTTTGGTGCATCCCATGATTATCTGGAAATTTTACCTGAAATGTTTGTAAATTAGAAATACCAGTGATGTAATATGTAGTAAATATTTATTTATGTATTATTATTCAATTTAGAAATATTTCAATTGAAGTTTCATATGTAAAAAGTTTTGATACTATAGTCAACGGAATTTACGTCCTTAGCTAGCTGTCAGTAACTGCGATCATTTGGCAGCACAGTACCTGTTTGTATTGTCCTGATGTTTTATGTACATCATTGTAAAGGTACTCGTTTTGATAAGTTTAACTTTTTTCTAGTTTGATTGTTATCGTGAGTGTTTTGTGTATTTGTTTTTAGTCATTCGCCACACATAGGAGAGGGTTTGAATCCAAGAAAACGAGTTTGACCCCGACTGTCCCATATCAGGAATATGATGGTCATTGTCTTCTTAAAATTTTTTTAGTTTCATAATATTCGGGTTATTGGATGTGGTTTGTTTCCATTTATTTATTCACTTCTTACTTTTTGGGGCCATTTAGGGCTTCCTATATCGTGTGAGGTTTCTCAATATGTTCAAGACCATACGGTGATCGCTAGATGCTTTGTTTTGGGGTCGTTTTAACATTGGGATGGGATGTTTTCATCTTAACATTTACCAAATTTCCTTTCTTTCTCGTATGTGGAAATAAATTATGTCTTAAATTATGGTTAGAACAGTACTGTTGAGAAACTAAATAGTGAAATAGTACAATAAAATGCAAGGGTATTCCATGGAAAACATGTGTCGCCTGCACTATATATATTTAAGAATTCCTGTGTTTGAAATAGTATTACAAAGTCAATGTTGCACATGTACATAATTAATATACTGAAAAATGCATTCCTGCAAGTTCAATAGAAAAATATCAAGCCGTTTATGAGGAGTTCAGGATAATGGAGGCATGTCTTAAGAACCCATAAACTAAAGTGCAAGTTCAATGATAATATGGAATTCTTGAATCAAATGAAAAGAAAGAAAAACAAAATGCATGGCGATGCACAACTGCAATATACATTTGTACACTGAAATAATCCTCAAAGTTTGGTTGAACAATATAAAGCTGTCTAGGAGGGTTTGTGGATAATGGGAGACATATCCTAGACTCCCATAAGCTAAAATGACAAAGTCGAAAATAGCGTTAATATTTTAAAAAAATGAAAAGAAAAACACAATGCATTGTGCATATCTCCAATATATATACTCAAGTCTCTAATAAGCTTAAATGACAAAGTCGAAAAACCACTGTAAAATTTTTGAAAACAAAATGCATGGTGCACATTTTCAACATATACTGAAGTATTTCTGCAAGTTTGGTTGAAAAATACAAAGTCATTGAGGAGGAGTTGAGGATAATGAAGACAACCCTAAAGTCTCCAATAAGCTAAAAAAAAAAACAACGGCAGTAGAATACCGAAGGAACAAGGGAAGCGATGTGACAAAGTCCAAAAATCCACTTTAAATAACTAAATACCGTTTAAATCTGGGAAAAATATATTTTAAAGAAAAACAAAATAGATGGTGCACATCTTCAACATATATTGAAGTATTCCTGCAAGTTATATTGAAAAATACAAAACCTTTTAAGAGAAGTTGCAGATAATGCACACAAACTTAACTTTCAAAACTACAATAACCTAAAATGACAAAGTCCAAAAACCATAAATCTGGAGAAAAAAAATGAAAGAAAAACAAAATGCATGGTGCACATCTACAACATATACTAAAGCCTTCCTGTAATTTTGATTGAAAATTACGGAGACATTGAGGAAGAGTTGTGGATATAGAGACGTACCCTCAATACTCAAATAAACTAAAATGACAAAGTCCAGAACCACCGTTAAATTTGGGGAAAAAAATTAAAGAAAAACAAAATACATGGTGCAACATATATTGAATCATTCCTGCAAGTTTGGTTGAAAAGTGCCAAGCGGTTTAGAATAACATCTGAATAATGCTTAATTTTTTTAAGCCATACATACGTATAGACAGACAGACGGACGGACGGACGGACAGATAGACGGACGCAAGACGACGGATAGTGATCCCTATGGTTCGATCCTGCACTAGATGTAGGCGACACAATAACGACAAAACTCACTATTTATGTCATATACATGTACAAACATGTACATTCGTTATCTTTAAAATATTTTTCCATGGCACTAAAAATGTTTCTAGGATTTGAAAGAAAAAAAGGAATTACAAATAAAAAAACAAGGTCATGTGAAAATGCACTCTATGAGAGGAGTGTAAAATTTCTATAACAGGGCATTATTAATTAATTGAAGCAAGTAGTTTTTTGTTAAATAGTCCGATTTTTGTATCAACAGCCATTTTGTATTCGCTTGTCAACTTTTGAGGGATACAATTAATGTATTTTACGCCCAAAAATGAGAAGGTGAAGTGAAAGCAGTTTCGTTCAATTTCTATTGTTGTAAATAATAGATAGTATAACAGATCTGAAATAAATGGTAAATACTAAAAAGACGGAAGAGCTATAGTTTTATTCATTAAAATATTGTAAAATTGAATTTTCTCTATAAACTATATTAAAAAAGTAAAAATCGTGCTATTTTCGGAAGCTTCTCCCGGAAAAATGAGTTCAGCGACCTAATGATTTTTACTAAAATTCTAAAGTGTATTTGATAAATTTTCAATCATAGAAAATTAAAAAAAATCTATTGTTTTATTTTTAGTCATCCGAACAACTTTAAGTTGACTGGGATATCTCAATCATGGTTAATAGATGCCCTTAGTCTTAGGAGAATGTCTCATATCGATACTATATCATACTCTCTAATTTTGGCATTTTATTTTTTGTAAATTTTTCTAAATGCTATTCTAATCTTTTCTGTTTGTAGTTCCCACTTCTCAATGTTTATTAAGTTTTCTTGCAATTGACTGATTAGTAACCTGTGGTTATTTATGTGTTGTGATTGTATTCTATGGGTCTTTTTGTCGTGCAACAGGTGACCGCCATTGCAAGAATTTTTACCAGATAATTTTATGTTTGTCGACGGTCCAGCGACAACGGGATAAAAATTGATAAAGGGTTGTTCGAATTTAGTGATGAATTTCGTTCAAACCAGACCGTCTTAAACTTACTAAGAGGTACGAGCAAAGCTCATTGATGAAGGCCTCATGGGGATTTCAAGATTACGAATATTAATAAAAGCGTTGCTCCATAGCTTGGTTTAACCAGGTGTTTGTAGAGACTTTATCTTAATTGCATTGACTCTATAGTCTTATTCCTCTAGAATAACAGACACAACAGAAACTACTACATCTTCATTTCTTGACGTTACACTTTGAATTTAATGACAATGCTCATCTCAGTACTAACTTTTATGGCAAAAGGGAGGACTCAAATTAAAAAATTACCAATTTGTCTGAAATGAATATTGATATTCCTACTGCTTACAGAGTGTATGTTTCACAATTAATTCGCTGCGACAGAGCTACAATGTAGCACCAATTATTTTGAATGACTGCTTTACCTATATATTTAATAATACTGAAATATCGCTGAAGTTGGCGATAAACAAAATCAATCAATCAACCAATAATTCGGTTATTCTGATTAGGCATAGTTATTTCAGTAACCGCCTTAAAAATCAGGTCTTATACGAGCAGTAGAAACACTCGTTTATTAATATCAATCTTTTTTTTTTTGTTTCTTTTCATACTGTCTCAATGCTTGTTGGCTGTGGATTGCCGTGATTTTAGAATTCCTCCTTAGCTCGTTTTTGCTTCGGTATTCGTTTGCCGATGTATTTAGAAAAAATCGAAGTTTAGGTCCGATCTCTGATTCAAAATTTCTCTTTCATCCAACTCTGGGGTGAACATTTCTTTTCATTGCTTACTACTATTCAAATGGAATTGCAATGGAGTTGCTACTAGACACTACTGCAATGAAAGAGGAGCCATAAAACTTTTAACCCACCATTGGTTTTAGAATGCCTTCATCAAGTAAGGACCATTGTGGTTTACAGTTGTTTTTGCTCCACTTTATCCTTTTGCCCCTTCGAATTCTGTTCCTGACAGAACTGTACGGCAATTTTGTTATTACCCTTATACCGTTCAGGTTTTTTTACGTCATCAAAAAACGTTATAATTGTCTTATGAATTTACCACAATCAAAAACGTATCATGATTTTTAACATGCAATGTCATTATAAACTTTGCTTCAAACTAAGTCGTAATTCCCTCATGCTTAACTGATTTTGCTTTTCATAAAGGTCATCTGTTCTTTAAAACTTCTTGCGGTTTCTGTTTTTCCAATTGTTGTGATTTATTATACTCAAAAGATATAGGAAATAGATAACTGCGTAGAAAATAACATCGGGATCTAGTTACTTTAATTAATTTTGATGAAACTGTTTAAAACCGTCCACATATAAAATATCATATTTACCGAAGCTTCCTGAAGCAGGTCCATTATATGTTGTCGTAATGATAAACACCGGTCCAGAAGGGCTGCCATCTGACAGGGCAAAAATCTTATAAAAGGAAATTTTGTCAGCAATCTCTGAGATAATGGATTTAAAAAACTATCGAACAGTTCGTCCAGCTCCTTCATGCTTCTTTGTAATTCTGTGTTTCCACCATGACCTGTTAACTATACACAAATTATATCAAGATTTAGAATTCACTGTCAATTTACAATATATAGTCTAAATACAATTGAAATGTTTTTCATTTGCTTTAGAAAATTGAAATTCTAGTGCAATCTAATGTTTGTAACGGATCGCGTCAGAATTTTGAGGGGATAAAATCCACGATTAACCATTTGGAACCAATAGCAACGTGATTGCACAGACGAATACCGAACTTCCTGTGATTTTAAAATCGATTTTAAATGTTTTTTGGGGAATTTACATTACAATACAGATAACCAAACTGTAATCTAAGACTTAAATGTCGCAAACATCCGTTTTCCGGTGTTATATTGTCATATTTCCCCCATGCTAGATTTTCCCCGGGGGAAAATGAGAATGATATCATTATTCCCCCGGGGAAAATTGAGATCATTGTCAGTGTTCCCCCGCAGAAAGCTGGCAATACGTATAGGTATTGCCATCTTCCCCCATGCTGATTTCTTCCCAACAACATGATTCCATGTTCATTTTTCTGTATCACCTGACCTAACACGCTGTCTGAGCTTTGATTAGCACTTTAAAACATCCGTTGCCCATGTGTCGCCGGAGATGTAACATAAAAAAAAATATTACACCGCTCTGTCATTTTTACAAAACAGTAATGCAATTGCGTTTAAATGGCTTCCTTTCAGACTCACATTCAATTCCTAATGATGTTTTCAACTTATAACACTATGATGATCGCTACGACACCCCACAAAGGGACAAATGCACTATAATATACAGTTATTTAATGCATATGAGGGCAATAGACTAGAATATGTTGCCCAAGGTGTCTGAAATCCCCAAGAGTTCTTCTACCCGAGGCCAACGGCCGAGGGTAATAGAACACTTGTGGATTTCTGACACCGAGGGTAAAATTTTCTGGTCTATTGCCCTCATATGCATTACATAACTGTTTTATTACCTTATGAAATTAGTTTAGCCAAAGTATATCTCATGCCAGCAAATAGAAAATGTTTTCAGTTTAAATAAAATTTTAAATCATATATCGTTTAAAAAATGGACAAAGTTTTTCGTTCTATGTATTCACAAAAAGTATTTAAATTTCTGAATTTTAATGATTAATAAACATAAATTTTAACATGTGAAATCCCCTTTGAAGTCTAATTAACAAGAAATGAAACTCGAAAGTCCAAAATAAGTAAAGATAAACACGATTAACCTAATCTATCCTTGTTTTCCGGAATTTAGCGGGCAATAGTTTTTGTAAAATTTCCTCGGGCAATAGTTTATGCAAATTTTCCCTGGGCAATAGTTCACCGAATTTCTGCCCGGGATTCACAGGAATGAATGCTTCTACAAGAAATCAGGACATTTATAAAAAAAAAAAAAACGAAAACTAATGCATTTCTTTTCTAATGGAAAAATGATTTCATAAGGTAATTAAACAACATATTAATTTTTTGTCTGTATTTACTTTATAACAAGCAAACACCACAAGATCGATCTACCCGTTTTACCTGTCGTGTCAGAACTTAAGAACCTTTTGATCAATTCACTTCAAATTTCGTAGACTTATCTAAAGTGATCCCATGATCTGTATAGTTTTTATTGAAATCACAACTCTTCTTTCAATAGTTATATGACTTGGATTATCTAGTTTTAACACTAGCAGATATGTTTTGATCTTATTTGGCCATTTTGATCTTATCACCATCTTGACAGGCTTAACACAATTTTGATAAGACAGTGTAAGGTTTTAAGTTGGTTTTCAAGATAATTGATTTCAAGGACGATCAAGGCGTGTTAAGATGGGTTAAGATTAAACAAGATCAACTTGTTAATTGCGTTCTGGAACGATCAAGACGAATTATGTTTGTTAAGATCAAACAAGATCCCGATTTCTTCTTGTTTGATCTGGACAAACTGAACAGGTCTTGATTGTCCCTGAAAGCAATTATCTTGAAATACGACTGAATATCTTACACAGTCTTAACATAGTCAAGATCATGATAAGATAAAAATGGCCAAACAAGATCATAATATATCTACTAGTGAAATTAGAATGTAGTACCGAGTGGAGAATCGCTTGATGAATTAACTCGGAATTTAATTTTGCAGAGTAATTTGATATGATTGTCTTTATGTCTGTATACTTCAAGTTGAAACTTCGTCACTTAAATTCTTTATGATGTTGTGTAAGTATACTTTTTCTTTTCCTTTTAGTCAATTTTTATTTCATTTGGGGGTGGGGTGGGGGTTGTATCTGATTGATTACACAAAACATTAAGAACGTGATTCTCATGTTATCAATGACAACACTGACGTTTAAGTATTAGGCGGAAAAATGAGCATCTTTAACATCGAAAGGGGGGAAATGGCAATGATCTCATTGTTCCCCCATGTGCAGTAAGGGGGAAATTTGAGAACGCGCCTAATTTTCCGGGGGGAAATATCAGCATATGCTAATCTTTCCCCGGAAAAAATGGCACGGGGAAAAATGGCTATAGAACACCAGCTCTGCTAACGCTAAAAACATTAAGAACGTGATTCGCATGTTATCAATGACAACACTGACGTTTAAGTATTAGGCGGAAAAATGAGCATCTTTAACATCGAAAGGGGGGAAATGGCAATGATCTCATTGTTCCCCCATGTTCAGTGAGGGGGAAATTTGAGAACGCGCCTAATTTTCCGGGGAAAATATCAGCATATGCTAATCTTTCCCCGGAAAAAATGGCATGGGGAAAAATGGCTATAGAACACCAGCTCTGCTAACGCGTCGCCGGAAATCTCAGTTTGCGACATTAAAATCTGCGATTTACCCCCTCAGATAGTAAAATACAGCATGGTTATCTCCTAATTTTACGATATCCTCTTCAGTTTGTTTGATTAATTAGTTTAGAGTTTACGTTCAGTGAGGAATATTTCAGCTATTTCAGGATGATAACAAGTTAATTAATACTTTGAGATGAAAGCATCTGCGGTGGGACTGAGAATTTGACATTTGACCCATTAGATAAATTTTATTATTCAACACATGTTGAATAAAGCCCAGTTGGAGAAAAAGATTACACCACTTTATCCCGATTATTACAATATTCTATCCACTCTCGATAATTAAATTTAAAAATTTTAAAATGCTCGGAAAGCCTCGCAATGTGACTTCATGATGAAGAACAACAATTAAGGCGTTGTTCCGTTTGCTTAATTTTACCATGTTTTTTATAGGATTTTGTCCCATATACATTTACTCTGTATCCCTTTATATGTTCGTTAGAATACCCCAAAGTAGGAACAAACTATTAATTATTTATTATTTATTTATTATTTATTACTTGAAGAGTACCAGAAATAACAGCTGCCAAATGACAACTGTTAAATGGATTTTTTATTCACGAAGAAAAAATTCATTCTGCTGCCGCTTTTTTCGAAACACTACAAATATTGCATAAAAATCATCCACCTTTTCTTCATCAATAATAAATTGGTGACTGTCCTCCTGTCAGCAGATTGTCTTATTTGTTTTGTGTATATTTAAGCACTCTCCGTGATGAACAATTACTTCTTATTCCCTTATTCCTATACTTTTAGTGCTTTTTTAATACAAATCGTGGTTGTTACTTTGAAGGGAGAAATCTTTTGTCAAATAACTTTTTGTGTATTTAGGTTTTAGCCATTCACGACACATAGGGAAAGTTTTGGATACAAGAAAACGTGTTTATCCAACTGCAATTTTTGCGCCTGTCCCAATTCAGGAATATATCGGCTTGTCCTTGTCTTCCTATAAAATTTTAGTTTCTTGATATTCCGGTTATTGGATGTGGTTTGTTTCCATTGATTTATTCACTTTGTTTACTTTTATGGGCCATTTAGGGTGTACTATATGGTGTGAGGTTCCTCACTGTGTTGAAAACCGTACGGTGACACCTTGATGCTTTGTTTTGGGTCGTTTTAACCATAGGATGAAATGTTGTCTGCTTGACATTTACCGCATTTCCTTTCCTTTTCATATATCTATGCTGATACTTATAGGAATAAGAGACAGTTTTGATAATTCATCCAGAGACCTTGACATTTGCAATGTTTAATTTATTGCCATGCTATTCATTATGTTTCTAAACACATAAAGTAATAAAGATATTAATTTCGTTTTCTGCAGAATTGGATTTCGTATTCAACAAACACACACTAGGCATATTTGGTGAGACTGTTTTCTTTAAAATTACGATGTTGGGAACGATGTTGACAAAAAATCCTGTAACTTAAAATTACTTAAAATTGAGATGTGATTAGAGGCTAAGAGTAGGTAAGGATTGAATTTTTTATTTAGGGATAGAAGGTTGTCAGTGTTGTGAAGAGTCATGACATCGCCTTCATCAATTGAAGTCTATATCCAATCCTATAGCATGTCCTCTTCTTCTTTTAGAACATGCGATTTTTACATACAAAGTAGATCAAATGTAAACATATAGTGTTTTTGCTGCTCACAAAGCGTAAATCGGTAAATAAAACACCCTCTCAAAAAATTGAAAGACAGACATCGAATAAAGAAAACACACAAATTTAAAATGTGATTGTGTCAATGTAAGAATAGGGTCTGTAAGTCTCGTCATGTGACACCGAGAAATCACGATAAAATTGAAATTTGAAAACGTTTCCCGCCGAAATATGACGTTGTGGGATTATGACGTCCAATTTTTCTGCTTGAAAAGTCATAATTTTCTGTTAAAAATGCAACTTCCGGGTACAAATTATGTACCCAGAAGTTCCAAAATTAAGCGAGACTTACAGAACCTATACCAAATAAATTTCTCGAAGTGGTACTTACTCCGGAATGGAGAACGTTCAAATCTTGATTATGCAAACAGTACGAACTGAGGTAAATCTTATATCAGACACACCACGAAGAAAATGCGGACTAAGTTATATAGAGGAACGGTATTCTACAGTATCAGCCTCAAAATGGTCACTTTTTGAAAAAATCTGTATAAACTTGACTAATCTTTTTCTATTCAAGTAAAATTGAAAAAAATCAAGCGAGATGACAGTACCCGATATATTTCTTAACATCTTCTTCACACTGTCTGTGGAATAAATTAAACAATCGAAATGAACAACCCAACATACAAATAGTACCTGCAGCTTAGGGAAAAATCAAACCAACAAATATCAGTATTTATATTAGCAACTCTAAATATAAACGTTAGCTGCAATCGTTGTTAACCCAACATGCAACCCCGATCATCAAAAGTCAAAAATAAGGTCGGAAGGGTGAACAAGGACTTTTGAGTCGTGTTCATTCCGGATACAAATCTATTTTTATACACAAAAATCAATACATCTGTACCTTGAGAGGGAATCACTAATTAATGAACACTGTTGAGCTAGGGATGATTTATGTTTAATCAGTTTGTAGCGTTTCAGGTTAATTGTTTTTCGTAATTATAATTTAGTTAATTATTGTCATGTACGACGAATAATTAGTGCACTTCAATTTCATAAATAGTTTGCTTTATATGATGGTACATATTTATTCCAATAGATCAGAAATCCAGTTATCCGTCTTACTGGTATTTTAGGAGATCATTTCCGCTTTCTATTACCTATTCCTATCTCGAAAGTCCCGAACTGATTAGTTAGTTTTGCATTCAGCTTTATCAGGCGAAACACGGTTAACAGTTCGAAACTGTTAGGGGATGAAAGGAAAAAGGTAGGAGGGCAAACGGGAGCAATTAGTTTAGATTACCAGTGAAAGAGAAGAAAATGGACAGGGACAGGGAGTTAGCTTTCTATATTATCACTGCTGGACTGCTGCAGTGTCAAGAAATGAAGAAAGGGTCATTTAATTGAATGTAGCAAGGCAATGCTCAACAAACAACACATTCGTGTACAACACGGGACTACTGAAACGTGTTCAAACCAGAATAAATTTCGGATACTATACGAAAAAATCAATGCATCAGTACAGTGAGAGGGAATCACAAATTAATGAACACTCTTGGGCTAAGGATCACTGCTTCCCAAGTGCGGCCCGAGAAATTGATGATTAATGTAACCTGAGACAGTTTACTGATGTAATATTTGAAATATTTTGTTGAAAAGGGTATTTTTTGCCCAAATTAACGAAACTATGCATATCTTAATACTTCAGAAAAGCGATTATGAAAGCAAACATTAGTGCACCTGATCTCACCCATGGTTTTTTATTGGGTCCGTGTTGTTCATCTTTGTGTGTGTGTGTCTTCATTTTTCTTTTCTCTGCCGTACCCATGTTGTGTCTCTGTTTTTCCCTTTTTGTTTCTGGTGTTGCCATTGTCCTTGGATTGTTCGCTTTTGGATTGACGGTTCGGTTCTCACTTACTTTAGTACCTGAAATGCGGTCCACAAGTTTTATCTGTAACTAACTAGTTAACCGTGCTTTGAGTGTTGTAAAGGTTGACGATTAAAAAAGAAGGAATATAACAATACAAAAGGTGAGTCAACATAAATTAGTTATTAATATTTCATAAGACTTGTAAAGGTTTCAATTGATATCTATCAAATACCCATTTTCCTCAGTTTACGTAACAAACAGCGATGAAGATTCATTTTCTAGGCGGCTTTGGTTTATGTATATAAATGGATATGAGGTATGTGGCTAATGTATGTGCGACATTTGGCTTATGTAAATGAGGCTTTGATTTATGTACTAGAAAAGTAAAAAACAAGCCCGATCAACGTTTCTGCTTTAATATTGTAAACCAGGATGTCATAAACGGGTTCTGCTAACTGTTTTAACTTCGCTTCTCAAAGAGGATACAAATTGTACCGTTTAAAAAAAAATGCTGTAAATTCAGAAAATTAATGATATTGTCAAGGAATCGCAATAATCAATAGGTGCATTAAATTCTGAATTGACATATAGTTCCGTTAGTGTGTGTTTTATCGGAGTTTTATGAAATTTTGCATGTACCAGTAACTGGATTGTTATAAAGTGCAACAGAATATAGAAAAAATAACATCAAATAAAGTGTGTATTTTGAAAATATAATGTATAATTGGCTGGAATACCATCGAATAGTGTTTTTGTATACAATGCACGTAAAAACTACTTATAACGTGCGAATTTTCATTCCAAATAAAAATTTCTTCGAAATCTGTTAAATCAAGTTTCTAACAAAATGCTAATTAGTTGACACACAGAAATATATATCATTGAAAAAGGAATTTTGTTCTTTTTTTTGTTTTTTTTTTTGTTTTTTTTTTTTTTTTTTNNTATTCGTTTCGCAAAAGAAAAAGAATTTCAACACCATGTTTGAAGTTTGAAAATTCGATACATTTACGTTTGCTTTTACCTGCACTATATAAAAGGTAAGCATATCTCTTAATGCAAAAGTTCTGCATTTATTTTTTTATCTTATAGTCCGCTGTGGTTACTCAAAAGCGTGTTCTTTGTCAACTTACATAACAATTTGAAACATTATACATTACACTTATTGACTTTTAATGGGGTCTACTTGTGACTATATGGGTCTGGTCACGATTGGTTTACCTATGTCAGCAGCTGAGGTTAACCTGTCCTTGACCGGGTCCATATATAGTCATGAGCAGACCAAATGAGAAGTCAATAAATGCTTAATTAAATTTAATAAGGAATTTTGCTAAAACATTTTTTTATTACTTGTCCTCGTACGGTAAGTAAAGAAATGAAAATCTCATCACCCTAAAACAGTATATTATTATTATATATTCGACAAAAACATATTTGTTTTTAATTTCATTGTAGAAAACGGTTTATACCAGGTGTATTAACGATCAAACTCTGTTCAATACCTGCACGCCATATATATTTTTACTTTTCTTCGTTCTCATGTAAACTTTTACAACACAACAACAATCTCAGTGCTGTGGATCGATTTTTATTCCCTTCTCAGATTTTAGCTTGTAAATATGAACGGTAGTTTTACTGTTATTGCTTAAATTCCTCTGTGTTTGCTATCTGTTTCGAAATGTTCTTCCGTGTGTCACACAAACGGATGTTAGTAACAACGCGCAATTCGACTGGTTGTTTGGTAATGAAATGGCGTCTCCGGTTGGTCAGTTAGGAATCCCGAGAAAACCTCGCGAGAGGTCTACTCACTCTGAGGTAATAGCAAGGAAATGCTGTCTCGACCAATCAGCGAAAAGCAAAATTCCTTATCATTTAATAAAACACATTTACAAACCTGTTCCGTAAAATGATCGAAAATAATTACATTTTATTATCTTTCCAGGTATGGAGATTGCTGGGACACTAGAAAGTGGTACAACTGATGATGCAAAGAAACGCAAGTCGACTCTCCCTTTGAGTACATTTCAAAACAGTAATATAAAAACACATTTTTTTATCTTCATATTAACCTTCAATGTTGTTATACAGCGTTGAAAATATTAGATACGTAAGAGATATATGACATCTTTGTTATAAAGAAGGCACATGTATGTTCTTTGCACTAGCGTAAAGCTGCAAATGCAGATTACCCAAAAATGCAGATTACCCAAAAAAAAAACAAATTTTTTCTGCCTTGCATTGCTTGTGTTTTATCATGCATACATGTGTACTTGTTCTTGAGAGAATATCTCACACCATCATACTTTCAGATTTTTTAAAGAAAACTTGCATAGAGAGATTAACTAGAACGTATCAATTTCAGACAATCTCGGGTTCGCAATAACGGACGGAATAATATCATTTCAGTANAAAAAAAAAAAAAAAAAAAAAAAAAAAAAAAACTGCTTTCCGTTCGTCATTCGCAATTAAAACAGAATCAAGCTTATACGTGATTGTTTGATATCAATAAGAAGAAAGCGACTATACTAGACCGTCAAAGTATAACTAAGTTTGTTCTTATAAACGATATATGTCCTACAAATTTATATACGAATAAATAACACACGAAACATCAGGTATTCTTTGCTTTGGATATAGAACTAAACTGTCGCACTTGAATATTTTTACATAAACCATAGGTCGCACCTACAGAAGCCAACTGTCGCGCCTACAGAAGCCAAAGCCTCGGTATTTAGGTTAAAAACTAGATATCTTAGCAGACGTCTGCGGAAATCAAACAGTTTGAACGATATATGTATCCATCGTATATATGTGTTATATTCATATTTTGTGACAGGAAAATATGAAATTGTAAAGTAATTAACGATTTAGAAGATTTGTTTATATTCACATACTGAACGTACTTCCTATGTCAATATTGTAACCGTTGGTAAGCTCTACAATTTACCCATATTCTACCTATAATTATAAAAGTTAATAAACAGGTGCGCCAAGTCGCATGATACGCCCGTCGTCACCCTACAAAACTTTAAGTGATTTAGGTAAGGGGTTCTCAATTCAGAAGCACATGTAACTGCCTAATTAAGCTTGATTTCACTTTAAGAAATTAATCCGCAAAGTTTAAAATGAGCCGATCAAAGTACTTTTCAGTTAGAGCGCAACATGTAAAAAAAATTGCCGTAAAATTGAAAAAACAAAGTCCCATAACTCTTGCAAGAAAAATCGAAATTTCACGAAAAGGTATACAGATCATGAGGTCATTACATCCAATACCTCTACAAAGTTTGAAGTGAATTGGCCAAAGGGTTGTCAAGTTAGAGCGCAACATGTAAAAAATTGCCTTAAAATTGATGAATAAAGTCCCATAACTCTTGCAAGAAAAATGGAAATTTCACGAAAAAAGTATACAGATTGTGAGGCCATCATATCCAATAGCTCTACAAAGTTTGAAGTGAATTGGCCAAAGGGTTGTCAAGTTAGAGCGCAAGATGTAAAAAATTGCCTTAAAATTGATGAATAAAGTTCCATAACTCTTGCAAGAAAAATGGAAATTTCACGAAGAAGTATACAGATCGTGAGGCTATCATATCCAATACCTCTACAAAGTTTGAAGTGAATTGGCCAAAGGGTTGTCAAGTTAGAGCGCGACATGTAAAATATTGCCTTAAAATTGGGAATAAAGTCCCATAACTCTTGCAAGAATAATGGAAATTTCACGAAAAAGTATACAGATCGTGAGGCCATTATATCCAATACCTCTACAAAGTTTGAAGTGAATAGGCCAAAGGGTTGTCAAGTTAGAGCGCGACATGTAAAATATTGCCTTAAAATTGACGAATAAAGTCCCATAACTCTTGCAAGAAAAATGGAAATTTCACGAAAAAGTATACAGATCGTGAGGCCATCATATCCAATACCTCTACAAAGTTTGAAGTGAATTGGCTAAAGGGTTGTCAAGTTAGAGTGCGAAATATGAAACGGAGGGACAGACGGACAGACGAACGGACAGACGAACGGACGGACAATCGGACATCGGTATACCATAATACGTCCGTCATTAGACGGTCGTATAAAAATGATTAAAATAAAACTTCTTCTCTTAATTCCACTATTATCGTCAGACCGGATGTTTATTTCGTCTGAAAATACCCACAATACATCTGATAACAGCAGTCACAGTCGCGGGTTACATCAACCACGAGCCACACTTGGGAAGCAGTGAGGATGGTTTATATTGAATCTGTTGCAGCGCTTGAGGTTTATTGTTTTTTGTCAATTAAAATTTAGTTAGAGGATTGTCATCTAGGAACAATTAAAACATGCACTCTAATTTCATAAGAACATTTTTGTATGTTGTGTTTTATGCGGTAGATATTTGTTTCAATCGGTCAAGAATCCAGTCACCCCGTTGCACTGGTAGCTGAGGTGGTCGTTTCCGCCTTCAAATACAAGAGGGTTTCTATCTCGAAAGTCCTGTATTGATAGCTGCCAGACTCTCCATATTTCGGTCTGACTACCCATCATATACAGGGTATTCCCCTAACAAGCGCTTGGTAACGCGCCCGGTGAGTAGGTTTACTCTACGATTTAAACTTATTGTCCAGTTAATTTACGACCGGTTCGAGTTGATCGAAAGTGAAAAAAGAAATTTGAGCAGAGAATGAATCTTTTTGAAGGGAAAAAAATAACTGTTTTTAAGTAATATCTAAAAAAGATGAGAAATCGGGAAGGAGCAAAACTGCACTGGAATTTTTGGATTGGTTCAATTTGTTCCCATTCACTGTATCATTGTTGCAACATAAGTGTGCCAGGATATATTTTGGTTGTGTAAAATGCTTCTCTGTATAGGGAACAACCCGAATGAATGTTGTATAACATATCGAACAAACGAGAATCAAACAACTGATTACTAGCCTTACCAATACTTCTAAATTTTCCATCACAAAATTGTCAATATATTCTGCTGGATCTACCACTGTTCCTTCAACTGAGTTTAATGTTCTTTTTATTCCTTCTAGTGTAATAGATATTCTGTTCTCAAGCTCACGTAGTCCTTCGCCAAAGACTTTTAAGATTTGATGGGCCGTTTTTCGTCGGTAGCTATAAGGTTGATTATACGTGCTGAATATAATACCATAATCAAACATCATGTACTGATTTGCAAACAGGTTTCTTTTACCAGCGGCTAATGTAGCTGTAGGTTCCTTTAAGTACAACTCCCTAGCTATGTCTGACGAATTAATTACCCAGACATGTTTTCCAAATAAAGAAAAACGAAACATTTCACCGTATTTCATAGCCCAATCATGTAAAGTGAAATGTATGTATTGTCTATCGACACCAAAGAAACATCCTAACACGGGTATTCCAGTCGGACCTGACAGTTGTAGATATTGCTTCCTCTTTTGTCTTGTATAAGACAAAATAAAAACAAGCAGCAAAGCTGCAAATATTAAAGTATATGTAAATATCACGGAATCAATCATAATCCACAATAATAATATTATTATTTAATCACATACCGACAAGCCAATATATTTAAAGATATGCCCTAACGAAATGTACACTGTAGTCATTAGGTAATGTAACGGTAAACTAGTGTAGACGACCTATTTTTAGATACATTCAGTGTAAAATTGTAAAGAAGTTTACAACACGTACTATTTATTTTCAACAAAATAGATCAAAATAAGAATGGTGTTTTCTACAATTTAGAAAAAAACGTGAAATTGGAGCACGGGGTGGGGGGAAGGGGGGGAGGGGTGGGGGGTAAATTAACTTATANATGAAAATGTAGCACGGGGTGGGGGGAAGGGGGGGGGGGGTGGGGGGTAAATTAACTTATATTTTGGTACGGTTGTCCGGACAGTAAAATTTTAACCAACCCTTTTTCATACAATTTGCCAAGGTGAAAAAGGAGACCCTTTCATAGAATTTATGAAATTTTGCAACGTTATATTTTTGTAAAGTGAAGTGTAAAGATCAAATTGATAATGGGATTATATGCTCCTCTGAAGATTAATTTTGCGGTTCTATATTGAATGTTGAAATCTGCAACCTTATAATATATATGTCCGAAATGGAAATTCAGACCTATTGATATATTTCGTTTGATATTTCTTGACCTTATCATATATTTCAGACGTGGGCCGCACCTCCGTACTTACCTTAATATAGGAAGTTACCCCCTTGGATTGGAGAGGGAATGACGAGAGGTATGATAAGAGCGTGGCAAATGATGAAAAAAAGAGACAAAGTGAGAGCAGGGTGATATAGTAGGTTGGTAATTTGTGTATACATCGATAGCATAATTAACAAATGCATCCAGATTCACTGAGGAATTTGTTAGATTTTCACCCAGTTAGCAGTATTTTAGCGATGTGAAGACGACAATAAGTTTAGAAATTCGGTCAAATATAAAAGTGGCAACCAAAAATGTTCCTGTGGTTGTCCTTACCATCTTAATGTTTTACTATCTTTCTTATGATTAAGTTGTCTTTGTCCAAAAATAACTGAAATATTGCTCAATTGAGGTAAAATTCCATCTAATCAATTAGCTTTGCTATTTAGATCCTATTTGTAATTTGTTCAATCGGGGACTAACAATCCACAAGCGGAATCATTGGCCCAATGGTAATAAATACAAAAAAACCGAAGTTACTTTGAATTTAGTTTCTGCATATGCGCATTTCGACAACTTATGTCTCTTCAGTGCATATCCAATCTAAACATTTGGAAATCTATAAACCTAAATATTGTTTTATTCAAGTAATAAAAAGAATACAATTCTTGTTTTCAGCAACTTGTTTTTTTTTCTTTCGTTTGCAAGATGCATATCAAACACCATTTTGATAATATCATCCACGTCACAGGAATCTCAAGGTTTTAAAATTTGGACTTTATACATATGAAATTAGGGATTTTTCGTCCAAATGGATCTGATAAGTTTGTTTAACGTAATCGTTCTCGAATTCATTCCTTTTTAACTCGGCTGATCAGTTTGAACTATTGCTATCACTTTGCGTCCGTCATCCGTCAGTCTGTTCGTTTTTCACATGTCATCTTCTACTAGGAAACCACAGAAGCAAATTCAACCAATTTTACAGGGATGATGTATGAAAGGTCCGTTAAAAAGACTGCTCACTTCATTCCGATCTGAAAAAAACATAGCCACCAGCGCTTAACTTAGATTTTACATTGGACCTTATCGGAAAAAAACCCATTTTCATCTTCTTTGAAATATCTGAGGAAAGTTCAACCAGACTATACAGGAATGATGTATAATGATGTATAGAAGGTTCTTTTACTAGGATTGCTCATTTCGTACCGATCCGAATGAAAAAGAAATGTCTGCAAATACGGAACATAGTTTTAAGATTGGACCCTATAGGAAAACCATTTTTTCATTTTTGCCTCTGAAACCACTGACGCAAATTCAGCAAAACTTTACAGGAATGATGTATGCGAGATGCTTTACTAACATTTCTAATTATATTCCGATCCGACATAACACAAGGCTGCCCGCGCGGCTTATTATTTATCATTGGACCCTACGGGAAAACACATTCTCTTCAATTTTGTAAAAGAAGTCCCGGTTATTAGTGAATCGATATAGCACGTATGAAAATCGACTGTATCACACTAGTTTTCTTCCATATACTATCTGAGTCCGAGAATACGATAATACAACACATTAGTCAAAATCCAGAGTGAAAACCGGGACGAGAAATTTGCAAGAATTAACCAACAGCCTTAAAAAATAATAAAACAAATAATCACTACAAAAGAAAAGCAAGAAGCTATTGATCAAATGATTTCTGTACTCTGAGCGCTGCATTACTTTTTTTACAATAAATAATAACTTTGCACTTTTGCTGTGAAAGTCATCATCTGATGTTATAGCAAAAAAAAATTAATAATTAAATGATATATATTATTAATAGACGGGAGGTACAAGTGAAAATCACTTATTATCTGACACAAAATATACCAAACTGTTATTTCAATAGGGTCTGTAAGTCTCGTCAAATTTTGGGACTTCCGGGGACATATCCGGAAGTTGCATTTTTAACAGAAAAGTATGACGTTTCAAGCAAACAATAAGGACGTCATAATCCCACAACGTCATATTTTGGCGGGAAATGTTTTCGAATTGCAATCTTATCGTGAATTCTCGCAGGTCACATGACGAGACTTACAGACCCTATGAGAAACATCGGTCGGTTATCTCCATGTACCAAGTAATTTATATATGGTCAAAGTGGTGATCATTTTAATAGGCATATCAACAGCCTATTTTGATAATGAAATTAATATTATCTCCAATAGGGTCTGTAAGTCTCGTCATGTGACTTACGTGAATTCACGATATACAGACAATTCGGAAACGTTTCCCGCCAAAACATGACGTCAGAGTATTGTGACGTTCACATTTTTGTTCGAAACGTCATATATCTTTGTTTTAAATGTAACTTCCGGGTACAATTTTTGATCTCGGAAGTTCCAAAATTGTACGAGACTTACAGGCCCTATGTGACCAAAACAATCTAAGTACATGGTGATAACCGACCAATGTTTCTCCTTCACAACAATACAGAATCTTATTTCATGCATTCCACATGATACAGTTCTTGAATCCTACCTCCAACAGACAATCGGTATACTAGTGTGGACTAATGTGCACCAATGTTGGCTCATTTTATTCTTATATGAAGCCAGATTCGAACAAGGGCTGGATCAAAATAAAAAGAATGTAGCCAGTTATCAAACTGTTCCCTAATTTTTGTCCTGTTTTTCACATTTTGTAATCGACAAGAGAAAAACGTTCCTCCTATCTAAAGAGAAGGTTGCTCTAGGGTCACTGATTGGTAGGTATTCACTTATGACGTCAAATCTTTTGCCATCTTCCAACTTTAGCCCAGTCATTCTATGGTTTGACCTCAAACTGTTTGAAACAGAAATGATTTTTACGGGAAAAAATCAGGAAACTGTTGTAATACATCACATTAAAAATCGAAGTGAGGGAAAGTCGTCAAATAATGATAATAAAATGCAACATATCATCTCCCGAGGTTATGGTATTCATGGCGACCGTAGACACAGAAGAGTTCACAAGGGAGAAAATGCATTAAAAAAAACAGCAGACGTTGCTTCTTATTCTATAGAATTTATTGTGATAAGTAGAAGTTAAACATCAAAATTACGAAATTAAACCTTTTACTTGTTATTAAAGCAATACGCACATGTGCCTAGGTTAAATGAGTGCAACATGCAAACGATTTGTCTGATATTGCCAATCAAAAGTGACAAGCCAAGATAGCGAAAATCCCAGCTCGAAACACAAGTAAAGCTCATATTGGCCAATAATCATGCAAAAATGAATCTATAAACACAAACAGACAATCCAACACACATATTCTATGTTAAATATTCGCAAACTACATATCCATCACTTTACGAACAAAAAAAAACTATGAACAGCCATTACAGCCATAATACGATCAATATAAATATCGTTGAAAAATAGATTTGCGGTGATTCAAGTCACTGTAAAGCGAATATGATATGAAAATTTGAAAAATAACTTTGTCTGGCGAATGAGGAAAAGTATGGAAGCCAATAAATGACTAATAAAGAAAGTTATAAACGGTAAATTTAAGGTTGTACGGGTCTTAAAACTGTCAGATAGACTTCGAATTGTCTAATATTTTCATGACTTACACTTTGTTGATAGGGGATACAAAAAATGAAATAAAAATTGGGGGTTATCAGACCATATGATCGTGAAATCAGTCATGTAAAAATCTGCTGGTTTGGTTGATATGAAAAGGAAGATTTGCGAATTTGAACAAAATTTTAATACATTTTAGTTATATCAGATATATATCTATATTTTGATTGGGTAAATTATTGACTAATATACTTGCCTTTGATTTGCATGGAAAAATTGGGGTCACCAATTTCATTTGTGAATAAATGGCGAAATACCTCGATTATTTCCATACAAATTATCTCCACTTCATCGAAATGAAAGGTATTCCCTGTTTGTCATTTACATACCATTCTTAACTTGATTAATTGATTGATTAATTGATTGATTGATTGGTTTGTTGTTTGGTTATTTGCGTAGTTGTTTGGTAAGTTGGTTGATAATGAACACCAAGTTTAGCGATATTTCAGCTAGATCGTGGCGTTAACTGTGAAAAAGATGATTTGCAAAGTATCACTTTGTTTCCATTCCTTGAAATTTTCACTCAATCAAGTTCACGTGACACCGGACAAGTTATTACATTTACCTAAGAAGCCCTTAATCAGCACCTTGACATAGGAAATCTATTAAGATATCAAACAAAGTAAACAGACATAGATGGGTCATGTACTATTTTGATATAGTTCAACAAAGATGACGTTTGAAAACAGTACAGATCAAAAGAAAATCATATTTACATCTTGGTTGGTTTATGTTGGAAACCACTATTGTCCGTTCTTGAGTTGCTTCCCTTTGGATAAGCGTTTAAAACGCGAGGTCAAAGTCTGAAAAGTCTGGCAAATTGTCTATCATGGTAATTCAGGAAATCATAAAGTCGTATAAAATAGAAAAGTCAAGTACAAATAAAACAAATTTCTAAAACAACCCTCTGCTTGTAGAAAGAGCACTATATTAGACACTGTTGCAGCAGACCACTACGTCTCAGATTTCTGTCAATGACTCATAAGAAAAATCTTGAGCGAAACCATGTTCCAGTGATATCCAAAAAATGTTGTGATCTTTCAAGATATTTCGACACAGAGGCTCAGAGCTGGGGAATAAATAACATTTCATGTATCAGCGTCTATGCGAGACCTACAAAGGTAGTCAAGGACGTTAAACACCTCCCAGTTAGATGTAACAACTACACCCAAAATATCGAAATTCGTGTATAACTTTTGATAGTATTATCTGTAAGCTTTATGAAGATGAAAATTTGAAATTTGATAGTTCTTTGATCTTTTCGACATTTCGATAATTGTATGCTAACACAAAAAAGATACCTGTAGCAAAATATTGAAAATTTAAGGTTTGTATCGTTCAATGGCGGATCCAGAGAGGAATTGTAGTGGTTGGTCCCATTTACGAAAAAACAAAAATGACAACTTACGGATAAATATCGACAGAAATGTGAAGGAGCTCTAGGCAGGAAATGAAAAAAGGTGAAAGTTTATACCGTAATATGTCCTCTGACTGAGAATTGTTGGTAGCTGCAACTTTGTATATGTAGTCTAATGTAAATGTGTTTAGTTAGAGCCATGGTCATGAATTTGAGGCATTGAAATAAAGATGAACATGCTGCATTTGAGTCGAGCCATTGCGTATACCGGTAATTTTAGAGGGTTTAGTCACTATCACAACACAAGTACTTGAATTATAATGACGTTTAGCAAAAATCAAATACGTTGACTTTTTTCTTTTACTATAACGCCACAGTGGAAGATTTATTGTATGACAATACTTTCAGGACGACTTTTGACAATAATTGTCATCTCAAAAACTTCAGAAAATTGCACCAGGTCGAAGACAAGGCGAAATTTTTCCAAGAAAGTAATAACATTGGAAGTTAATATACAAATTGGATATTCTTCTTGAAATGAAGAGATGGAATAAGATTTTAAAATGACTTAATTATCTAAAATGATACATTATTCAGCTTAACATATCTATAAGATATTAACATAAACGGTAATGAATGTCTTATTTTGTTGACGTCACAGCATTACGTGATTGGTACATTCACAGTAACTTCGGTATTTACTTATTGTTACCACTGGGTCGATGCCACTGCTGGTGGACTGTTAGTCCCCGAGGGTATTCACCAGCCCAGTAGTCAGTACTTCGGTGCTGACCCGAAAGCCGATTATATTTGAAACCTTACAATATCTAATTTTTGTAAATTTTGTTGAAACTAAGGAGTATCTCCCTCGTGCAAAGCTCTGTCCTTTTCTGATTTTGGCTATCTATTTAAATCATATTGGATTATTTCTTGTCTATCAGTTTTTAAACATCTTTGACTCTATGGTCTTCCAAACGTTTAGATCTTATCTGCACTGATGAGACATAAATTGTCGAAATGCGCATATGCAGAATCAAAATTCACAGTAACTTCGGTATTTATTTGTACAGGAAACGGAGAACAGAGCACAGGGATTTCCTCGCGGCCTAGAAAAAATTGTTTACTATCAAATATGAATCTCGGAGAGAGATTCATATTTGATAGTAAAATTTTTTTGTAGGCCGGGAGCAAGTCCCTGTGAATGGAGTTATAATTCCTTGCCTAATCGATTACTCTGTCATAGTTTACAGTTTTAGTGATGTTTCTGAAAAAAGGTTAATGTTTTACACCAAATCCCTCTGGAAATTATAGTGTTATAAGAGCTTGACGTAGAGAAGAGGCCTCTAATATTTTAAGAGGTAGTTTTTATTCAATGATTTCTATTCCAATTTCAAAGGTTTTTCGCTATAAAAAAATATTGCCAGAAAATGAGAAATTTCTATTGAAATAATTGAGAATGTTATAAAATGTAAATTAAAAGATTCAATATTTTATTAAAGTCTCAACGCATACAATCATATACAGTTAAAATACATAATACATAAAATGAAATATGTTGAATATACACTTAAAAACTATCATGTATGTGCCATTCTCAAAAGAATTATGAGAGACTGTGTAAAAACTTAAATACAATATATGGTTATATATAATATATGTTTTTTAAACTTTCATCAGCATACTATATGCTTAAAAAATAAAAAAAAAACGAACATTCGTCATCTTAATTCTTAGAATATAAAATACTGTTTCTCCTCATTAAAATATTATTGTAGGTTTTGGCAACAGAATTATGTAAATTAAACAACTCTTAGCGTTACTAAAATATTTTTAAAATATACTTGCTTGTGGATTTTGTCTACAATTTCCAGTTTTCCGTGATTTTTCCTTTAAAAACACAATTATACCAAAGAAAAATGTAAAAATTCAATTTTAAAATATTTGATTTTGTACTTAAATGTTCATAACAACTCACTCATTAAACAAATAATTTAAAAATATTTTCTCTAACTTTTCACTTGTGGATTTTTCTGCAATTTCCAGTTTTCTGCGATTTTTCTTTAAAAAAACCAATTTTTACCCCAAAATTTTGAAAATTCAATTTTGAATATTTGAATTTGTACTTATATGTTCATAACGCTTTCCTAATGAAACAAATATTTTAAAATATTTTCTTCAACCTTTCACTTATGGATTTTTCTGCGATTTCCATTTTTTGTGATTTTTCTTAAAAAAAACAATTTTACCCCAAAAGTGTGAAAATTCAATTTTAAATATTTGAATTTGTTCTAATATGTTTATAACAACTGATTGATTAAACAAAGATCTTTGAAATATTTTCTCTAACCTTTCACTTGAGGATTTTTCTGCAATTTCCAGTTTTCTGTAATTTTTCTTTAAAACCCCCAATTTTACCCCAAAATTATAAAAATTCAATTTTAAATATTTGAATTTGTACTTATATGTTAATGAAATGATAGTTAAATTGTCAAATATTTAAAACGCTCGGGAAACCTCGCGTTTTAATATTTCCATTACATAGATGGAAATAAAACAAAAATCTTAAAACTAAGGAGTATCTCCCTCATGCAAGCTCTGTCCTTTGTTGAATTTTGTCTTTCTATTTAGATCGTTTTGGTTATTTGACCTTCATCAGCTTTTACACGTTTTTTGGATAATGGACTTCCGGACGTTTTGGTTTGATCTGCACTGATGAGACGTGGGTTGTCGAGGTGTGCGTATGCAGAAAATTAATTCACAGTAGCTTCGGTGTTTTGTTATAGATATGTTGTTTGATTGAAAAATCCTTAATTTTAGGACAACTTTCACCTCATCTAAAACGAGCACTCGTACACAAACAATATTGTCATATCTAGACATTTACCAATACATTGATAACTCCGGACGCTTGAAGTCAAAATTTCTTTAAAAACGTAATGATTTTGACTTTCCAATTGTTAACTATTTTCCATTTTGGGGGTAATTTATCTAAATCCCAGCATACAGAGTCTTAAATTTATATCTCATCCGCTACTTTCGTGTATGTAATGTAAAAGGATTTCGGCAAGTGAGCAAAATTAGTTTATCAAAATCTACTTTTCCAGGATTATGTTCAGACACGTTTACTGTCGTGTTGCAAATTATCATAATGGCCTTAAATGTGTAAGGAAGCGCATAAGTTCTTGTACTTACATTTTTTACAGTAGAACAGCGAAAAGATAAGTAAAACACTTTAGTCGGAGATCTGTTATTCCATTTCTCTGTTACTCTTGAAAGGTCTCTGGTCAATTATCAGACCTGAAACAAATTAAAACATTCATAAGATTATACAACTACATACCTATATTACCTGTTCAACATGATATAAATTGCATTCTCTAATGATATGTCAAGTTTAAACCAGTTTTGACCCGTTGGATAAATTTTCTTTATTCAACGTATGTTGAATAAAGCCCCGTACTATTTCCCGCCAAATCTATTCGGAATACAGTTCTCGGTGTTTATCATTGATCATTGATCATTAGAGAAAAAGATAACTCATTGCAGTAACAAAAACATACATGTATCAGCATCTCATAAAGTTCGCCCTAGAGATCTAAAATTAAATGCTCATTTTTATTATTAATTTTGTTGCTGTTTTCACTAATTATTTTGCTTAATATTGTTTTGAAACAACACAATGGAGCATTCAACTTAAAACAAATGACAGAAATGATCAATATTTCGTTACATTCATGGCCTGCTTGTAGCTACCCTGTTAATGCTGGTTAGTCCGGTCATATTACGGAAAGCCTGACAGCGAACCATTGTAGCTAAACTGCGTTGAAAAACGCCTCCATTTACACTATTCTTATACATCTACAGTACAATTCACTGTGTGGAAAATTTTTGGGTTACCCCGGGTCTACTACTTGTTTTTTCTAAATGAGGATGATGAACATGACGTTCAGGCACTGTTAAGAAAACGGTATGATAGTTGTGACCCTTATTTTTCATATTTAACTAAGGGTTGCAATAATACTAAACTCCTCAGTATAGAAGAAGGCAGAAAATACCTCATAAAATGTAAAAATCTAAAAATGCATACATTCTACTACGTGTGTGTACAGTTGTCTATGTATATCGCTTATATTTTACATTACCTATATCGCACATTATCTGAATTAGTTAACTTTCATTGACACTTCACAATTTATTTTTAATTCATTTAACTTTGTAGAAAATCGGGCCTGCGAATATAGACTATAGACGCCTTGCAGTGTGATGAAAGGCATGATATTTAAGTATAAGAAACAAAATGTTAGTAATAAAGACCGACATTTTGATTTTATTAGCAGCATTACATTGACTGCTATACTTAGTTTTTAAAAACGTTCATATAGATAGTGGATAGAGAAAGGGAGGTTTGAGTACCTATAAACCGGTTTAACCTTACCACTGGCTATCCCGAATTCCTATCGTTCCTAAATGTTTCTCTTTTTTTTTTCATTATTGTTTTTGTAGTGCAGTTCGCTTGTAGATTGTGGCATGTGATTGTAATTCTCGGCAATTGTAGGTGTTTACTGTTATCATGTTTTTGTAGTTATACATGACACATATATTTTATTTCATAGTTAGTATTCAGAAACTAGCCCCGATATGTAATCTGCATTATTTCATCGGAGTTGTGTATTATTATCACATCAAAGTAAGTGTATTATATGTAGCATTTAATCGGGACAGGATGAAGTATAACTCTTTCAAAGTATATACTTGACTTTATAAGTTATCTTTTAAAAAGCTAAATTGGGGTCAGTTCTTATATTTCATAAAATATTGGCTGACTGTTGTAATGTTTTACAACAACGATATTCATTATTTTTTCGGATAAGGGTGTCAGTTTTCTTTTAAACTGGTCATATATAATTTGAAGGAGACGAAACATGTCAATTTTTGAAGTCATTGTGAATTCATTTACCTAATCTGTATATTCTATTCATGTAAACTGACATTTTCTATAAAATGTCCGGGTCCTTCATGAAAAATGTTTCATTTCGATTCAGTATATTTGATATTTTGACGCCACATTGTCTAAAAATGGCGACATATGCAAATGAGCGAAACGGTGAGATGTTTCCATATGATGTCACTAGATACAGAATAAACAACGTTACGTTACGTTACAGAAAACAGTAATCTTGATCTTGATACTTTACAGATATACAGTTAGTCTTTTATATTAAAGACCAAACCAACTATTGTTTATACGCATATAGCAGGGCATTGTCATCTATGACGTCGCACCTTGTGGAAGATCAGAGTGACATTCACTAACTGCGTTGGTGGTGAAAAGTTAGAATAATATTGAAATAACAAAAGTAATCAAATTACAATATTTATATCTTAATAGTGTTGAACAAAATCAAATTCAAATTCTTTATTGTCATAAAACATTAAATGTTTGTGACAAACAAATAAACAACATGTATAAAAAATATTAAACATTGTTTACTTTAGTAGACATATAATACAAATAATTGGCAATATTCCTGTTTTATAGCCGTCGACCATCCATCAAGTATACAAATTATTCGTCATAGAGTCCTATAATTGATATAATTTGTAAAATTGCGACACCTTTATCTCATAAACCAGCGTCGGAGTGCGACACGAAGGGTTGCGTTTCGATTCCCGGTCGAGGTGGTAAATTTCATGGACCCAAATTTCGGCTCTTACACAATTTGCAAGGATGGTCTCACACAAGACATATAGCACGTTAAACACTTTTCATGTAGTTCGGCAAGGTGCAGATCACTAAAAAAATATAAGTTACCCAAGGTCGGTGGTCCTTTACGGGTACTCCGACTTCTCCACTACTAAAACTGACCGTAAAGATATATCTGAAAAACTGCTGAAAGTGGCGTTAAACCCATNAAAAAAAAAAAAAAAAAAAAAAAAAAAACAAACAAAATGAAAAAACAAAACAAAACAAAAAAACAAACAAAAAACAAACAAAAAAAAACAAAAAACAAAACAAAACAAAATCGAAGAAACAAAAAAAAAAAAACAAACAAACAAACAAACATAAGAAATGTAAACCGCATTAGTCTTGACTAAGTACTTAAACAACTGGTATAGTTTCGATAGTCTCCGTATGCAGATATGATATGGCAAGTAAAAAATTATGCAATTGTGCAATAACAAAATTAAAGACCATTTGCACGTAAACAACATTTTATTTTTAGAATGGGCCAGGGAATTTATATGTGGTTCTTACAATTCTTTATGCCCGTTCACTTGTGTGCCCGTTTTTCTTTTATTAGACAGTCATTAGGACTTATGAGAGGAAAACCTTTGCTGATATAATTATATTTCCCTATTTGTTTATTTCATTATATGTTTAATACATGTATATGTTTGTATTGCCATCACCCAAATGGCGCAAATGGGTTTTATGTCTGCAATTTTGAATAAAATATAACATACACTTCAAGAATGTTAATGAACTCTGCATGTATCGCCTTATCCGTCCATCGGTCCGTGTGTCCTTGGACATTTTTATGGAGCTTATCTCGAAAGCCCCAGTATATTGTATATGGGATACGACTTTTACAAGTTGGATTTGAGCAAAATGAATATGTTTAAGTCAACCCCCGTTAGAAATGCTACCAGAATCTTAGCTGTTACATGTTTTCAGATTGACAGAAATTTATTCCGAACTTTTAAAAATCTTTACAATATTTTTGGATTTCTAGAAAGCCCGTCAAAATTATATTAGAATGTTAGTAACTAAGAATACATGTTTCGGTTTTGGTTTTCTTGTTTAGATTGATCCATCATGTTTTCAACAACAACAAAAAAATAGTTACAGCACGTGTTTTCGGGTTTATATCGTAAAATTGACAGGGGATTATTTGAAACAATCGTAGTAACTATAAACATTAATATTAACTTTTACTATGGTTTTCACTGAAAAAGCGGGGAAGGGAGTAAAGGATAAAAGACCCCTTTCCACCTAATTTTACAAAGAGGCCCCTAATTTGAAAGTTCAATATTAAAGTCTGGTTCTTGGGATTATCAATTTTCTCAAACTTGGAGAGCATTTTTTTTTCTCAAACTATTTTTACTGAGCGGGAACGGAAACAAGTATTTTCATTTTTTTAATTGTTGTGTCAAAGGACAAAAATGATAAAATCAAGCCTATGAAATATATTAAAGGTCTGAATTATAGAGCAACATCTTCAGAAATAGTAATAATGTACATTATACTATATAGAAAGAAATGAGTCAAAAAGGAAAATCCCGAGATAATAACTTTCAAATCCCGACTTACTTCGCCATCCCTATAGTCCCAAACAATACAATGAAGATTCTGGAATCCTAATAAGGGATTGATAAATCCCGAATTCCTGCAGAATAAAATATTTGATTTAACCGCTCTAAAATCTTGGGTATTCCCATGAAGATTACAAAAAAGGACATCCAGGACAACACAGAAGGAAGGGGAAATTATTTCAAACAAAAAATAATGCAACACCTCCTTTTTTCTTTTCTTTATCCTCAGATCACGCTTATTAAAAAGAATTAAAGTGTCCATAAAGTACACTGCCGTACGAAAATAATTGATTTTTAGATTATTGTTTCGGTATTCGTTATTTATACTCTTAACTTTCGACGTCTATTACTGTGACGTCATCTTCATCGAAAGAAAAAAATCAAGCGACGTGTGGCCGAAAAAGCCAATCTTAGTCATTATATGCCATTATATCTTTCTTATGAGTTCGGTGACCTATTCTTTTTATTGTCTTATTCTAATGCATGCAAACAACTCTACTCGCTCTGAAAATATGAGAAAAAAATCAACAGAATTTTCAAAATTTAATAGAAAAGATAACAAAATGTCTAATATTTTGCGCGGGAAAGTAATTAAGCATTAAAATAATCATCAATCTTTCATTCAAAATTTTGTTCTTTAAAAGAATTGAAATCTATAGACTTCCCGGAGTATAATACAGAAATCCGTTTGCAATTTCAACTATTTTTACCGATATAGCATGGATTTGAAGTTAACCTGGTCATTTCTCTATCTGCCGAATTTAGCTACTTTTTTGGCGCTATAGCAACAAAACGAATCCGGTGACCTATATTTTTCATTCTTGAAAATTGTCCCAAATACCTTGAAGAATGATTATGCCAAGTTTAATGAAAAAATCAACAGTAGAAATTAATTATTGGTTTGTATTACATATTTTTATAAATAGGGATTCTCTTGTTTGTCTGTATGCTTGATTTTCTTTTCTACTGATTTCTATTGCTACATATTTGAAATTGACAACTGAATGGCCAGGAGAATTAAAATGAATATAGCAACTGGTTTGTCTTTAAATCTTTTTTTACGTACATCGGTTAAGTGATTCTGCACTCTTGTCTTGACCATGGTCTCGGTTTCTCCCACATACACAATGTATTTACAAAGGTTTATCTGATATTGTTTTCTGAAGGAAATTGATACAGTTTAGATTTATATAGAATCTCGAATTTGAACCTGCTTAAATTTTAATCGCTAGATATTTATTTTATATTTAATATTATAATTATATTATATTATATTAAAACAAGTATGGTAAGGGTACCGGTGTTGCGGAAAAAGCAGGTAAAGTGCTTTCTGTGGTAAATTATGCTCAAGTTCTTCTAAATAACAAAATACCGAAGTTACTGTTAATTTATTTTCTGCCAATGCACATTTCGACAACTTGTGTCCCATCAGTGCAAATCAAACCAAGACATTTGGAAGTCCATTAACTGAAAAACTTGCAAAAGCTGATAGAAAACAAACAATCAAAAGGATCTAAACAGAAAAGGCAAAATTCAGCTAAGGACATAGCTATGCACTAGGGAGATACTCCTTAGTTTTATTAACAAAATTTTAAAATTTTGAAAAATATAGATATTGCAAGTCCCAATAAAGTCGGTTTTAGGGTCAGTACTGAAGTACTGACTACTGGGTTGGTGAATACCCTCAGGGACTAACAGTCAACCAGCATCGGCCCAGAGGTAATAAATAACAAAACACCGAAGTTACTGAAAAGATGTTGAAAAAATGCAATGAAAAGTGTCTGAATATTTTTATTATGGTTACACAGATAGGTATGTTATCGAGCTTCTGACCATTGTTTAGTGGAGATTTTGTTTATTCTAGCTGTAATTGTAAAATCAAAAAGATAATTTTGTGATGACATTCCAACTATCATTTGGCCAATCGCATAGTTAATAAAATGTAAACAAGTAACACCAGATTCCATTCGGGTTGGTGGTTTTCCTGGATTTTTTAAGTGCATTTTTCTTGGAATAAATCATTTTCAATGTTATCATTTCATTCATATATTAGCGTGAAATGTATTTAATGCGTTTCTTAAGTCTAAATTCTTGCTAAGAATTTATGATGTCAATTTTAAAAGATTAGATTGAAAGATTCAGATTTTTTGGGGCCTCTTGCATATGATCATTTTTTATTTCTAATTGTTTTAGCTCCTTAAATAATATCATATCCCATATGGTCAGAATTAAGTATTAAACATGAAGGGATTTCAAACATATGAGAAATCTACAGTACTATCCAAGCCATATCTATACTTACTTGAAATCACAACAAATTTACCGTAGGGTGAAATATTTGACTGTTGAGGGCATTTATTTTATGGTATGCTCTGAAAACATTATCTTTAAATAGCATATACAAAACATAGCTGGTATAGGCATTCATTAGAGACCAATTCAGTTAAAATTACGAGATAGTTTCCTCACGATTCAAAAAAATACATCATAGCTATTTTTCAGAGCAGATGGGCATACTTGTTATTTGAACAGGTGAGCTCAAATGTTTTTGGAGGATCAAACTCTATTTAAATAAAAAATACCCCCCCCNAAACAAAAAAAAAAAAAACAAAAAAAAAAAAAAACAAAAAACAAAAACAAAAACACACAAAAAAAAAACGCAAAAAGAAAAAAAAAAACAAAAACAAAAACAAAAAGAAAGTAATAACTAAAAAGTAGTAATTAATACATGTAATACACATGGTCTTAATAGTCGTACAATTGTATAACGTATGGTAAAACAAGTATGGATCGTAATACAGATGTCCCCTACCGGCGGAATAATTTTTCGATGGATTGATGGTTTATGGATTTCCAAATGATTTGATTTG
Source organism: Modiolus philippinarum (assembly GCA_002080025.1). Lineage (NCBI taxonomy): Eukaryota > Metazoa > Mollusca > Bivalvia > Mytilida > Modiolidae > Modiolus > Modiolus philippinarum. Next base: position 59,382 of record MJUU01009849.1, read on the forward strand.
CAATGATTAGACATAAGTTGTCGAAATGCGCATATGCAGAACCTAAATTCACAACAACCTCGGTATTTTGTTATATATTATACCAACAAAAATAGATACAGAAAAACGTTTGCACTGTTGAAGGCGCACAATCTGTCAAAATCAGTGGATCAGAACGAAGCTCGATCCTGATCTGTAACTGCTGGTGGTAGACTCACATACAATGTAACAAATATTAGCTTAATATCTGGAACAGTTTAGAAAAAAGTCCGGAAATCTTACATTTTAACACAATTTTGTACGTCCAAGGTCCATAACTCTGTCATAATACAATGGACCAAAACCAAACTTGAACTAGATCTGTAACTCATAGTGGTAGACTCAAATAGCAAATATAAGCATAATATTTGGAAGCCTTGAGAAAAAAAAATCCATCAAACCTATAATTTACAAAATTTTCTAAGTCCAAGGTCCATAGCTCCATCAAATATGAATGGACCGGAACCAAACTCAAACTTATTCTGTAACTCATGGTGGTAGACTCACATAGCAAATATCAGCTTAACATCTTGAACAGTTTAGAAAAAAAATCGGAAAACCTATATTTTACCAAACTTTCCACGTCGATGGCTCATAATTTATCAAAAATAAATGGACCCAAAACAAACTCAAACTCGATCTGCAACCCATAGTGGTTGACTAACACAGCAAATATCAGCTTAATATATAGAACGATTTAGAAAAAAATCCAGAAAACCTGTATTTTACCAACATTTTCTAAGTCCATGACCCATAACTCCACCCAAAATCAATAAGCCGGAACCAAACTCGAACTAGATCTGTAACCTATGGTGGGAGACTTACTTACCAAATGTAAAATAAATATATCTCATAGTATTGGGAAAAAAATCATAAAACTGAGTGTGAATGACTGATGGAGGGAGTGCAAACCTAAAGTCCTCTTCGGCGAACCCGGTAGGGGACTAAAAGGAAATAATTGAACCGATTCAGCAAATCTGTTAAACCCTTGAAGTTTGTGACGGACATATCTTTTATAGGGTTCTTCACCATGTATTAAACATTGCAATCAAATATAAAAGGAAACTGTTAACAGAATGTAGTATTTTATCATCTGTTTATATCACATCGTTTGACCCTTTCAATCAGATAAGGTTGAGATATATTTATAGAATGGGTTCTCTATTTTGTCATGTGTTTATATAACATCGTATGACCCTGTAAATCAGGCCAGTAGTCCATGGGCTGGAATATCCCCCCGTGCAACCCCCCCCCNCCCCCCCCCCCCCCCCACTTATGATCCCCACCCATATTTTCCAGTCCTTCTATATCCCTCTTCAAAATTAAACATGTTAACATGAGCATAACCTGCACGCAATATTGGAACATGCACCTTTTTTAAAAGCACCCAACGAAATTTTGGAAAATTTCGTTTTTCATCAAAGTTTTTCTTTAAATTGCTTCAAATTATTGATTGGTACCTCTCATTTATGAAAACGTGGTATAGAATGATACCCTATGGTATAAGCTTTACAAATATTGCACCTAAGTACCATTTCCATACCCAATACGTTATAAAAATTGAAAATCTTACCCCTACCCCTTCGAAATGTTGACATAAATTTTAAGATTTTTCTCAAAATCGTGTAATTTCAACGATCCTTAGAAACCAGTATGTCTTTCATTTCATAATTCTTGGAATTGTTTTTAGTCTTTTAATGTCCTTTCTTAAAAATTAAGCATGTTAATATAATGTCAATATGTTTTGAATGACCGAACTATTACTTTTAAATAGACAAATAAAACGCATCTTTGAATATTTTCGTTTTCGACAAAGTTTTGTCCCTTTTTTGTCTCATCTTATCTATGAGTGGTTCAAATTCATGAAAAGATGGAATAAAATGGAAGTACATAATGTCTTCTTTACAACTGGTACAAATTACGGCAGTTTTGAAGTATTATAAACTTCCTGCATCCATAAAACTTTCCCCTACCCCAACAAATCTACTCTAAAATTGTCAATTTTTTGTCTATGTTCGCATAAAAATTACCAGAACACGCAAATTGTGTGTTGTATATGACAAGGTTGCATGAATTATATTGTAATTTCGTATTTTAACTGCCATTTGTTGACTTAAACTCAATATCTTGCCCGAAATTCATGAAAAATGGGCATTTTCTACATTTCAGATTAATCCAAAGTTCACTGTTAAATCGTTATACATTCAAAATCTGGAGGATATATCTGCAGATATGCCAATTAATTGTTCTTAGGGATATATAAGTTGTCTCAAAAAATTGCCTAGAAAAACAAGGAGTGTTTAATGTGACTCTGAAAACCGAAAATCTTACCCCTACCCCAACAAATTTTCCCTAAGACTGTCAATTTTTTCTCTATGTTCGCATAAAAATAACCAGAACACGCAAAATGTGTGTTGCATATGACAATGTTGCATGAATTACTTTATGATTTGCTATTTTAGCAGCCATTTGTCGACTTAAACTCAATATTCATCCCAAAATTAATGAAAAATGGGAATTTTCAACATTTCAGATTTTATCCAAAGTCCACTGTCAAATCGTTAAATATGTCAAATCCGGAGGATATATCTGCAGATTTGCCATCTAATTGATCTGAGCGATTCATAAGTTGTCTTAAAACATTGTTTAGAAAAACAAGGAGTGTTTAATGTGACTCTGAATACCGAAAATCTTACCCCTACCCAAACAAATTTTCCCTAAGATTGTCAATTTTTTCTCTATGTTCGCATAAAAATAACCAGAACACGCACAATGTGTGTTGTATATGACAATGTTGCATGAATTACTATATGATTTGCTATTTTAGCAGCCATTTGTCGACTTAAACTCAATATTTATCCCAAAATTAATGAAAAAAAAAAGAATTTTCAACATTTCAGATTTTATCCAAAGTCCACTGTTAAATCGTTAAATATGTCAAATCTGGAGGATATATCTGCAGATTTGCCATCTTATTGATCTGAGCGATTCATTAGTTGTCTTAAAACATTGTTTAGAAAAACAAGGAGTGCTTAATGTGACTCTGAATACCGAAAATATTACCCCTACCCCAAAAAATGTTCCCAAAAATTGTCATTTTTTTATCTATGTTCGCATAAAATTAACTCAAACACGCAAAATATGTGTTCAATATGATAATTTTGCATGAATTGCATCACGATTTGATATTTTGACAGCCATTTGTTGACTTAAGCTCAACATTATACCTAAAATTGAGGAAAATGGGAATTTTCAACATTTCAGATTTGGTCAAAGTTCACTGTTAACCCGTTATTTATGGCAAGTCTCGAGGATATATCTGCAGATATGCCAGTTAATTGCTCTAAGGGATATATCAGTTGTCTTGAAACAGTTTTTAAAAAACCAAGGAACGTTTAATGTGACTCTGAATACCGAAAATCTTACCCCTACTCCAACAAATTTTCCCTCAAATGGGCATGTTTATGTCTTTCTTCGCAAAAAAATAACCAGAACACGAATTATGTGTGTTATATACGACAATGTTGTATGAATAACATCATGAGTTGGTATTTTACAGCAATTTGTTGACTTAAACCCAATATATTGCCCCAAATTGATGAAAAATGGAGATTTTCTGTATTTTTAATTTGTCCAACGTTCACTGTTTAGTCGTAATATATGTCAAATCTGGAGGATATGTCGGCAGATATGCCATTTAATTGTTCAGTACAATACATTAGTTGTCTGAAAACATTGTTTAGAAAAGCAAAGATGTTTAATGTGACTCTAAATACCTAAAATCTTACCCCTACCCCAACAAATTCACCCTAAAATCTTACCCCTACCCCAACAAATTCCCGCTAAAGTGGTCATTTTTTCCTATATTCGCATAAAAATAACCAAAACCCGCAAAGTCTGCATTGGATATAAAAATGTTGCATTAATCTTATAATGATTTGTCATTTTAAGTCCCACTTTTGAGATTAAACTCAATATTTGGTACAAAATTGATGAAAAATCGGAATTTTCAGCATTTCAGAATAGTCCAAAATTTACTTTTAAATAGTTATATGTGGCAAATCTGGACGATTTATCTGCAGGTTTGCCAATCTTTGTTCTTGAGGATATATAAATTATCTTAAAACAATGTTTAGAAAAACCAGGGGTGTTTAATGTAACTCTAAATACCGAAAATTTTACCCCTGCCCAAAGAAAATGATGCTAAATCAATGCAAAAATATGTCTGTCTGTACATATATATGAGTAAAACATGCTAATATTTTTACTTTCTTTTAAAAATGCATTTGATATATCGTAAAATGCAATTTCAACGCAGAAAACATGGGTCAAATTGAATATTTTGGGCGATTTTCATGAAAAATGGGAAATTTCCAGACTTCGGAATGTTACAAAATTCAAAGTTTAATTGTTGTGTAACTCAAATTAGCAATAATTCTGAAAAACGGAAAATTTACATTTTTCATAAAAATTCGAGCAGAATGGCCAAAAAAAGACCCCTTAAAAAGTTTGAATCTACTTAAATGGGCTTCTGCATGTCAGCTTAAGTGAAATACACACAATAATTTGCATTAGACATTATCTTTTAATCATTTAGAGCCCGAATATTCTAAATTTTCTCTTTATTTTAAGGGGGGGGGGTGCTAATTTTGGCATATCTGACCCACAATAAGGCTGACTCTAAAATTTTTTCACGTAATTTGTTGCTTACATATCATAAATCATTATTGCATTGGCAATTATTGGATATATATTCAAATTTATACGATCCAGAAGTAAGAAAGACAAAATTGTGAAAATATCTAAAATTCCGAAAATTTCGATTTTTCAAAAAAATTATAACGAAAATCAAAATTGTCAGGACTTTAATGGTCTTATTTTTCAACATTGTATCACAATTGAAACATTAGGCATAAAAACTAGATGAAATGATGATATTTATTTACCTGAAAGGAATTGAAAGCTAAAAAATCGTCATTTTCGCTATTTTTGGCAGGGGGAGGGGTATATATTTTGCATCCCCAGATCACAAAAATAGCGTAATGTGCCCAAATTTGTGTTCATTGTAAAGTATATTGAATAAGCTTTAATTTGATACCAAATTTCAGTACATCTAAGATATGTACATAAAAATTATGGAGCTTAAAAGATAAAATTAAGAATAAAACTTAAATACAAGAATTTTGTGTGGTGTACTATAAAAGTGGCCCTATACTGTCTATGCGTTCAGGTTATGTTCGTGTTAATATGTTTTATTTTGAAGAGGGGATATAAAAGGACTGAAAAAAAAATCGGTCTGGATCATAAGTGGGTGGGTGGGGGGTGTACGGAAAGTGATTTCAGCCCATGGCCTACAGGTTTGAATAGATTTATGGAATTGACACTAGATTTTGTCTTGTGTTCATCATGTTCATATTACATCTTTTGACTCTGTTGATCAGGTCATGATAGGAATAAATTTATTGAATTGGCTCTATATGTTTTATCTGTTTATATTACAGCGTTTGACACTGTTAATCAGGTCAGGTTGGGAAAGATTTATGGAATTGGGTCTATATTTTGTCATCTGTTCCTGTTACATCGTTTGACCCTGTTAATCAGGTAATGTTTGGATAGATTTATAAAATTGGCTATATATTTTGCCATCTGTTTATATTGCATCGTTTGACCCTGCCAATCAGGTCAGGTTGGGATAGATTTATGAAACTAGCTCTATATTTTGTCATCTGTTTATATTACATCGTTTGACCCTGTTAATCAGGCCAGGAAGGGGTAGATTTATGGAATTAACTTTATATTTTGTAATCTGTTTCTATAACATCGTTTGACCCGTATAATCAGGTCAGGTGGGGAAAGATTTATGGAATGGTTCTATATTTTGTCTTGTGTTCATATCACATCGTTTCACCCTTTCAATCAGGTCAGGTGGGGACAGATTTATGGATGTGGCTCTATATTTTGTCATTTGTTAATTTTACATTGTTTGACCCTGTTAATCAGGTCATATTTGGGATAGATTTATGGAATTGGCTCGACATTTTGTCATCTTTTTTATATTACATCGTTACACCTTGTTTATCAGGTGAGGTTTGGATAGATTTGTGGAATTGACTGTATATTTTGTGTCATCTGTATATAATACATCATTTGATCGTGTTAATCACGCCAGATTTGGATAGATTTATGGAATTGGCTCCATATTTTGCCATCTGTTTTTATTTCATCGTTTGACCCTGTTAATCAGGTCATTATGGAATAGATTTATGATAACGGCTCTATATTTTATCATCTGTTTATATTACATCGTTTGACCCAGTTAATCAGGTCAGGTTGGGATAGATTTTTGGAATTGACTCGACTCTTATATTTTGTCATATGTTTATATTACATCGTTTCACCCTGTCAATCAGGTCAGGTTTGGATAGATTTATGGAATTGGCTCTTAATTTTGTCATCTGATTATGTTACATCGTTTGACCTTGTTAAACAGGACAAGTTGGGATAGATTTATGGAATTGACTCTTTTTTTGTCATGTGTTGATATTACATCGTTTGACCCTGTTAATCAGGTCAGGTTGGGATAGATTTATGGAATCGACTCTATATTTTGTCATGTGTTGATTTTACATCGTTTGAACCTATGAAACAGGTCAAGTTGGGATAGATTTATTGAATTGACTCTATTTTGTCATGTATTGATATTACATTGTTTCAACCTGTTAATCAGGTCAGGTTTGGATAGATTTATGGAATTGGCTCTTAATTTTGTCATCTATTATATTACATCATTTGACCTTGTAAAACAGGTCAAGTTCGGATAGATTTTTTGAATTGACTCTATATTTTGTCATGTGTTGATATTACATCGCTTGACCCTGTTTATCAGCTCAGGTTGGAATAGATTTATGGAATTGACTCTATATTTCGTCATCTATTTATATTTTATCGTTTGACCATGTTAATAAGTCAGGTAGGAATGGCCTCTATATTTTGTCATATGTTAATACTAGATCGTTTAATCCTTTTTATCAGGTCAGGTTTGGATAGTTTAATGGCATTGACTCTATATTGTGTCATATGTTTATATTACATCGTTTGACCCTGTTAAACTGGTCAGGTTTGGAAGAATTTATAGAATTGTCTCTATATTTTGTCAGCTGTTTATATTACATCGTTTGACCCTGTTAATGAGGTCAGATTCGGATAGATTTGTGGAACTGGCTCTAAATTTTGTCACCTGCTTATATTACATCGTATACCCCTGTGAATCAGGTCAGGTTTGGATAGATATATGGAATTGGTACAATATTTTGTCATGTGTTTATATTACATCATTTGACCCTGTTAATCAGGTCAGGTGGGGATAGACTTATGGAATTGCCTCTATATTTCGTCATCTATTTATACTACATCGCTTGATCTCCTGCGAAAAAGCCTATTCTACGAGCGGCGTGAATCAGATGTGGATTCTTAAAAATTCCAAAGATCTCCTTGAACAGCTCTCCTCAAACAGTCTCGCATTCTGCAATAGCATTCAAACTTTTGATTTTTCTACCCTGTATACAACCCTTCCACATAATAAGCCTAAAACAGTAATTTCCGATCTGATACATCAATGTTTCTGTACCAAAAACGGAGAACGCAGGTATTCATATTTGGTAATAGGAAAAGACAAAACATATTTTGTTAAGAACTACACTGAGTCAAACAAGAAATACAGTGAAAATGAGGTGAGAAAAATGCTTGAATTTTTTATCTACAACATTTTTGTTGAATGTGGAGGCCGCGTTTTTCAACAGGCAATAGGAATTTCAATGGGAACAAATTGTGCGCAACTTTAAGCTGACGTTTTCCTTTTTTCATGTGAAGCAAAGTTTTTACAAGGGTTAATACAACAAAAACAACTAGCCCAGACTTTTAATTTCAGCTTCAGGTATATAGACGATGTACTTTCTCTAAATAACCCAAGATTTAAAGAATATTTACATCGCATCTACCCAAGTGAACTTGAAATTAAAGAGACAACCGATACACCAAATTCTGCTTCATGCCTTGACCTTTTGTTATACATTGACAAACATGGACGTCTGAAATCTAGGCTATATGACAAACGTGATGATTTTGACTTTCCAATTGTTAACTTTCCCTTTCTCTGCAGCAATATACCTACCTCCCCAGCATATGGAGTGTATATTTCACAATCAATTCGTTACTGTAGAGTGTGCAGTTTATAAAGTGACTTTGTGAAAAGAGCAAAAGCACTGTCACATAAACAGCTGAGTCAGGGATATGTTCAGCTTTTGGTACTTTCGTCCCTTCAGAAATTTTATGGCCGTCACCACGACATCATAGATTGGTATGAAATATCAGTGTCACAAATGAAAACTGACATTTTTAGCTAGATTCACGTCTTCCCGGATTAGACATTACCGGTTTTGACTTTACCCTGGATTGATCCACTGACATTGTTACGGGTGCTGTATACAGAGCAGGACATGCTTACCCTTCCGGACCACCTGATGTCGCTCTCGGTTTTTATGGGATTTCACACTGTCAGTGTTTTATTTTTTGTGTTATCTAGTTAAATTTTAGTTTTGTCTTCGTCAGTGATGTTTAGGGTACCGATTTGTCCCTGTCCATGTTTGACTCTAAAGTGTTTACAAAAGCTTTTCATAATTTTACCTTGGTACTGTTTGAGGGTTAGACAAGTCACATGTACCATGGCTCTCAATTGGTTTTGTTAAGGGTTAGAAAATGACAATAACCAATCTGTAACCTAACAGATCTTTCAAACAAATGTCTCACTGACCGTGTGACGGGTGCTTTATACAGAGCAGGACATGCTTACCCTTCCGGTGCACCTGATGTCACTCTGTTTTTTATAGTTCACACTGTTAGTGCTGAAGTTTTTTGTGTTGTATATGTAGTGGTTGTGTATTTTGTGGACATGTAGTGTCTTTGGTCTGGTGTTCTTGATTTTGCCTTGTCTCTGGACTTTGATTTATGTAATCTTGTGCTTTGTTCCTTTTTGGTATTCTACTGCCGTTGTTTTGATCCTGTTTATCAGGTCAGGTTTAGATAGATTTGTGGAACTGGCTCTAAATTTTGTTATCTGCTTATATTACATCGTATGAACCTGTTAATTAGGTCATTATGGGATAGATTTATGGAATTGTCTTTATATTTTATCATATATTTATATTACATGGTTTGACCCTGTTCATTAGGTCAGGTAGGGATAGATTTTTTGGAATTGACTCTTATACTTTGTCATATGTTTTTACTTCATCGTTCGACCCTGTTAATCAGGTCAGGTTTGGATAGATTTATGGAATTGGCTTTTAATTTTGTCATTTGTTTTTATTACATCGTTTGACATTGTTAAAGAGGTCAAGTTGGGAAAGATTTATGGAATTGACTCTATATTTTTGTAATGTGTTTATATAACATCGTTTGGCCTTGTTAATCAGGTCAGGTTGGGATAGATTTATGGAATTGGCTCTATATTTTGTCACCTGTTTATATTACATCGTTTGATCTCCCTCATGCAAAGCACTGTCCTTAGCCGATTTTGGCTTCATTTTTAGATCATATTGCTTTTTAAACATCTTTGAGTTTATGGACTTCAAAACATTTAGATTTTATCTGCACTGAAGAGACATAAGTTGTCGAAATGCGGATATGCAGAACATAAATTCACAGGAACTTCGGTTTTTAGTTATTTGTTACCACTTGGTCGATGCCACTGCTGGTGGACTGTTAGTCCCTGAGGGTATTCACCAGCCGAGTAGTCAGTACTTCGGTGCTGACCCGAAAGCCGATTATTTTTGGAACATAACAATATCTAAAGTTTGTAAGTTTTGTTGAAAACTAAGGACTATCTCCCTCATGCAAAGCTCTGTCCTTAGCTGATTTTTGGCTTTACATTTAGATCATATTAGTTATTTGTTCTCTATCAGTTTTTAAACATCTTTGAGTTTATGGACTTCCAAACATTTAGATTTTATCTGCACTGAAGAGACATAAGTTGTCGAAATGCGCATATGCAGAAAATAAATTCACAGGAACTTCGGTATTTAGTTATTTGTTACCACTGAGTCGATGCAACTGCTGGTGGACTGTTAACGTTAGTCCCAAGAGGGTATTCACCAGCCCAGTAGTCAGTACTTCGGTGCTGACCCGAAAGCCGATTATTTTTGGAACATAACAATATCTAAAGTTTTGTAAATTTTGTTGAAAACCAAGGAGTATCTCCTTCATGCAAAGCTCTGTCCTTACCTGATTTTTGTCTTTACATTTAAATCATATTGGTTATTTGTTCTCTATCAGTTTTAAAACATCTGTGAGTTTATGGACTTACATTTAGATTTTATCTGCACTGAAGCGACATAAGTTGTCGAAATGCGTATATGCAGAAAATAAATTCACAGGAACTTCGGTATTTTGTTATTTGTTACCACTGGGCCGATACCTCTGCTGGTGGACATTTAGTCCCCGAGGGTATTCACCAACCAAGTAGTCAGTACTTCGGTGCTGACCCGAAAACCGACTTTATTGTAACTTGCAATATCTAAATTTTTGAAACTTTTGTTCAAAACTAAGGAGTATCTCCCTCATGCATAGCTCTGTCCTTAGATGAATTTTGGTTTTTCTATTTAGATCCTTTTGATTATTTGTTCTCTAGCAGCTTTTTTATGTTTTTCGGTTAATGGACTTCCAAATATTTTGGTTTGATCTGCACTAATGAGACATAAGTTGTCGAAATGCGTATATGCAGAAAATAAATTAACAGTAACTTCGGTATTTTGTTATTTGCAGAAAATAAACTCACAGGAACTTAAGTATTTAGTTATTTGTTATCACTGAGTCGATGCCACTTCCGGTGGACTGTTAGTCCCAAGAGGGTATTCACCAGCCCAGTAGTCAGTACTTCGGTGCTGACCCGAAAGCCGATTATTTTTGGAACATAACAATATCTAAAGTTTTGTAAATTTTGTTGAAAACCAAGGAGTATCTCCCTCATGCAAAGCTCTGTCCTTACCCGATTTTTGTCTTTACATTTAAATCATATTGGTTATTTGTTCTCTATCAGTTTTAAAACATCTTTGAGTTTATGGACTTCCAAGGATTTAGATTTTATCTGCACTGAAGAGACATAAGTTGTCGAAATGCGAATATGCAGAAAATAAATTCACAGGAACTTTGGTATTTAGTTATTTGAAAATGATCGAAAAAGCATAAAAAAGATATCTTTGCTAGGTAAAATTCCCAAAAATAATGGATCTTTGAGAGTTTCAGGAAATTGACCAAAATTAGAATCAAAGATTTTTGCAACCTGACAGTTGAAATTCATCATTATAACTCTAAATAATTGAAAAAGATATGGTTTGAAAAAGATATGGTTGCTATGTAGAATTCCAAAAAAATAATGGGTCTTTGAGAGTTTCAGGAACTTTATCAAAATTAGAATCAAAGATTTTTGCAACCTGACAGTTTAAATTCATCATTATAACTCTAAATAATTGAAAAAGATATGGTTTGAAAAAGATATGGTTGCTATGTAGAATTTCAAAAAAATAATGGGTCTTTGAGAGGTTCAGGAACATTACCAAAATTGGAATAAAAGTTTTTTTGCAATCTGACCATTGAAAATGGTCAATAAATCGCAAAGGCATAAAAAAAATATGGTTGCTAATTAAAATTCCTAAAAATAATGGGTCTTTGAGAGTGGAAAATTTACCAAAATTAGAATCAAAGATATTTGCAACCTTACAGTTGAAATTCATCATTATAACACTAAATAAATGAAAAAGATATGGTTGCTAAGTAGAATTCCAAAAAATAATAGATCTTTGAGAGTTTCAGCAACTTTACCAAAATTAGAATCAAAGTTTTTTTTGCAATCTGACCATTGAAAATGATCATTAAAACTGTAAGGCATAAAAATATGGTTGCTAGGTAAAATTCCAAAAAGCAATTGGTCTTTGAGAGTTTCAGGAAATTTACCAAAATAAGAATCCTAGTTTTGAAATCCTAGTGTTCATACTAGCTGATGACATTAAAAATTTGCTTAATTATAAAACGTCATTTTGGAATTTCAAAAATTATTAGTCTTTGACACTTTCAGCAAATTTACCATATTTGGCATTTGGGTCTTAATTCTAAAAGCTTAGACCGGATTTAAGAGCAAGTCCAATAATTGCTCATGAAAATGTCAACCACAAAAATCAAAATTATACATAGAGTTCCAGTCGTTCTGATGAGTACTGATTGTTTAACATTTTTGGCCCCTTAAGGGCATGCCCCCAGGGGTCAAACCAAAAGTCCGCTATCATCAGTAAATGAGATGCATATAATCGAACTTGCATACAAAGTTTCAGCTTCCAAACATAAATACTTCAGAGGATTTATTACTGGATATCTCGAAATACATTTCCGGTCATTTTTCCGCCCTGAGGGCAAATTTCAAAATTCCGAAACTTTCGGCACAGACAACTTTTATAGTGTTACCTATACCCTTATTACAAGGCTTCTGCGATTTAAGGTGTAAGAAGAGTTCCAGCGGAATCGATGTTTTGGTTTTTGGACCCCTAGAGGCCATGCCCTGAGGGGTCATACCCATATTCCGACACCCTCTGTGACGTTGCTACATAATATCTGAGTCTATATCGAGTTTCAACTTTCTAACCCAAATGGCCTTAGACATTTCTTCAATTATTGGATATCGCGAAAATTCGTTTTCGCCCATAATTTGCAACTAGTGCATTTGACGTAAATTCCGAATGCATAGTACTCTATTTCTGATCATACTCTAGTATGGTGCCAAGTTTCAAATTTGTATCTCTTATAGTTCCAGAGCTACCGGGGAGCATTACAAACGCACGCACGTACGTACGTACATTCTTACGGACTGCATTTCATACCCCCTGCTTTCGCTAAGCGGGGGGATAATAATTAAAACCAATAACAAATGAATTAGACATTTAATACATGTATCTTCTTGAAATCCTGTAATTCTATTTATTATACTTCATGCAAATTTCTGATAAAATCCAGTCATTTCATTGGTTCTCCTCAATGTGGTATTTTGCAGTATATTTTGTATGCTCCCTCTTCCCGTAGCAACATGTGATATTTTTGCGTAGCAACGAAAATATCACATGCTGAGAACGAATTTTGCCGAACTCGGAAAATATCACCATCTCCGACCGAGATTTACCGATTAGTATTTAGTCCTATTTACTGACTTTAGCCGAAGCAGACAGTTCTTCGTTTTCATGATTTATGTAAATATCTGTCGCTAACATACATTATGGTATTTGCAGAGGTGTCTTTAGAGACAGCTGAAGAATCTTTAGATGCGAAAGACAGCAACTCTATGAAAAAAAAAAAACGTGCTGTCCCCTGAGGTGTACCAGTAAATACTTGCTTTATAAAAAATGTCAGTCCCTTCCTCTCTTCTGTTTCATATAAAATGTCACTCACTTCTTCTGTGGAAGAAGAGAGGGAGGGGCTGACATTTTTTTATGAAACAAGTGCCTGTGTTCCATGAGTATAAGGCAGAAAAAAAATGTTTTGACTGTGTTTGAAGGTCTTTAAATCGTCAAATGTTAACCTAAATGTTGGGAATTCTGCAATTATCCAAAACATGCAAACTCTTTTTCAGCCAACAGTACCATGAAATCATAAATCACAGAATTATACTAATTGTTTCTAAGAATAACTTTATTTTCATTTTTACATTTCAGCATTTTCCCGTTTTGATCTTCTATTTGGCACATGTTAGAGTTTACAAAATGTAGGTTCAGATGTTGTAATTCAAAGTATATTCTTGACTAAAAAAACACTTAATATTTTTCATGAGAAACCATATCAGTTATTCAGTCATAAGGTAAAAGCAATGCATTCAGTATAATAAAAAAACATACTCCCTTCAGTGGAGGGTGTTTTGGTAGATTACCACACTTAGAAAAAATATCACATGAAGAGAAAATATCACCCTCGACGCTGAAGGCAGTATGTTTATACTATGGTTGTTACTGTTTTTCATTTTCTTTTCTGTGCAATACTGATGTTGTGTCTCTGTTTTATTTTGTTTCCGATGTTGCCATTGTCCTTGGATTATTCGTTTTGGATTGACGGTTCGGTTCTCACTTACTTTAAGGATTAGCTAAGAACATTATTTGCAAACAACCAGTTGAGAACCGTAAATGTCAGAATAAATGTAAACATTAGGTCAAAATGACAATTTTATGAACCAACCTTGCCACAGCTAGCCATAAATGGTCAAATGTTATTAATCGAAAGTATTTCCAAAGCCATGAAAATATGCAAGCAAAAGGTCAAAATGATATTTAATGAACCATCCTGACCCCAGATAGCCATAAGCACTCATAATTATTAATCACAACTATTTACACAGCTATGAAATCTGCAAGCACAAGGTCAGAATGACATTTTATGTCCCACCCTGACCACAGATAACCATAAATTGCCATAATTATTAATCGCAACTATTTCAATAACCATGAAATCTGCAAGCATAAGTTCAGAATGATATTTTAAACTCCCACCCTGACCACAGATAGCCATAAATAATCATATTAATCACAACTATTTCTACAGCCATGAAATCTGCAAGCATTAGGTCAGAATGACATTGTGTGTCCCATCCTGACCGCAGATAGCCACAAATGATCAAAATGATTAATAACAACTATTTCTACAGCTGTAAAATCTGCAAGCATAAGGTCAGAATGATATTTTATGACCCACCCTAACCACAGATAGCCATTAATGATTATATTATTAATTGCCGCTATTTCCACAGCTATGAAATCTGCAAACATAAGGTCAGAATGACATTTTACGCCCCACCCTGACTGCAGGCAGACTTAAATGATCATAATTATACGCAACTATTTACACAATCATGAAATCAGCAAGCATAAGGTCAGAATAGCATTTTGTACCCCAATCAACCAACAAATTACAATACATGGTTAGAATTTTTCATTCAAATTACACTAAGCTAGCTATGAAATTCGCAAGCCTTTTCAACCAACCAATAAAACAATTGATTCATTTTTTTTCATTGCAACTTTTAATACAGCCAATAAGTTTGAGCCATATCTGACATATCCAATAGCAATGATTTGTTAGTTATAATAACCAAATAATTTGGGTCATTATTTTATTGCCTGTTATAGGTGACCAAACAGTCATCAGGAGTTAGCCCAATGATTGGAAGAAACTTTGAATATATTTATCCCCGCACTTTCGAAGAAAGTTCGGGGATAATGTTATACCCTCCGTCTGTCCGTCCGTCCGTCCGTCCGTCCGTCCGTCTGTCC